>MJUU01019699.1:1180-60719 GCA_002080025.1 Modiolus philippinarum
CCCCCCCCCCCTTTTCAAGTTAAATGGTCGGTCCCTTACCATGTTTTAAAGTGCTACTTGTTTAAACAAGTAGAAAATAAACAACTGTATTAACTTGAACTATCTTCTCAGAATTATCTTCTCAGTGACTAAGAAGTATTAAAAATTCGAAAAAATGCTAACTTACTGCAGAATATCATAATAAAGTGGTGCATGTTTAATGTTTGTTTGTCCGGTGTAGGAGTTACTACCCTTTGAAGGTTTGACCAAAAACACAAAATTTGGCTAGAACTGACAAGAGCTTTGGTAAGTGGCAAATCATCTATTAGTCTCTGTAGTTCTAAGGGAATTCATACCAATTACCGATATATTTATATGTTAGTAAATATATTAAACCGACTTAAAAAACTCGGGAAACACACATTATAACACCACAAATGGTTGTATAAATATATTGTGTAATAAAGACTGTAGATACTGTAGGACGGAATGACTCCATTTAATTTGTAAACCTTGAAAGACACACTTTTGGTTGGGAATTTATTGGTTGTTATTTTTATTGTGTGTAAAGACGCCAGTGCATATTCATTGAGAAGTCCCAAAAACACATCCTGTCATCTAAATGCTAAATCAGTTTTTTTTCTTAACATTTTTGTGATTTTCTTTGATTTTTTATCGATGTTGACTGATTTATATCCGACAGATATATTATTGTTGGTTTGTATCAGCTGCCTTTGTCGATAAATTGCCATTTAATGAGCTCGATACACGAATTGTGGGAGGAAATGAATATTTAGAGAGACCTTCAAGCATACATCTGGACATTCTCTTCCTTAATTAAATTACATCAACACTATACTTAACTTTTGATGCAATGATCTCCTGATCAATCAATCGATATTTTTTTCTTCGAATAAAAACCGAACTTAGCTCTGTGTTGCAATGGTGATTATTTATATTCCTTCTTTACGCCCCTACATTATGCAGTAACTTACCTTAGTGTATCAATGACTAAATACCGAAGTTACTGTGAATTTTTTTCTGTATATGCGCGTTTCTCTTATTTTTGTCCTGTTTTCACGTTTCCTGAACAGTTGGAGAAACTATATTTCTCTAATTTCTGTCAGGTTTTCACGTTTCCGTAACAGTTGAAGAAATACATTTCTCCTCTCTAGAGTGAATGTTGTTCTCGGCAAGTGATTGCATGAATTTCAATTATGATGTGAAATGTGTTTGCTGTTTTCCGACTTTACCCATGTGACGTCATGAAAAAAGGCGACCATGCCTGATGACGTCAAGCTCAAAGAACTCAATTATTTCGGATCATCAGAAAACGGGGGTTATATTTTTGTCCAAAAACACCTTGAAATCATTAGAGAAATAAAATACACAACCGTATCTCGTGAAAAACGACATTTCTACACTCCCGATAGTTAAATTTTAAAATATCTCTAGTGTAGAAATGTCGTTTCTCACTCGATGCTGTTGTGGATTCAATATTTCTCCTCTCTAGACAGAATGTTGTTCTCGGCAAGTGATTGGATGAAATTCAGTTATGAAGTCTAATATGTTTGCCGTTTTCCGACTATACTATTGTGACGTCATGAAAAAAGGCAACCATGCCTGTTGACTTCATGCACTAAGAGCACATTTATTTCGGATCATCAGAAATTTTTGTCCAAAATCTCCTCGAAATCATTACAGAAATAAAATCCACAACTGTATCTCGTGAGAAACGACATTTCTACGATCTCGATAGCTAAATTTTAAAATATTTTAAACGCTCGGCAAGCCTCGCGTTTAAACGATTGAAAATTTAACTATCTCTAGTGTAGAAATGTCGTTTCTCACTCGATGCGGTTTAGATTCTATATTTCCTCAACTCTAGTTTCTTCAGTGCAGATAAAATCTAAAAGTTTGGAAGACCAAAAACTCAAAAATGTTGAAAAGTGAGGGAGAATAAATAAGCAATAAGATCTCAGCCAAGGATAGAACTTTGCATGCGAGAGATGCTGCTTAGTATTAAACACAATTTACAAAATTTAAATATTGTAAGGTCCAAATGGAATCGACTTTCTGGTCAGCACCGAAGTACTGACTACCGGGCTGGTGAATCCCCTCGAGGACTAACAGTCCACCAGCAAGGCATCGACCCAGTGGTAACAAGTAACTAAATACCGAAGTTACTGTGAAATTATTTTCTGCATATGCGCATTTTCTACACGTTATGTCTCTTCAATGCAGATAAAATCTAAACGTTTGGAAGGCCATAACTCAAAGATGTTAAAAACTGAGGGAGAATAAATAAGCAATAAGAACTAAATGTAAGGCAAAAATCAGCTATGGACAGAACTTTGCATGAGGGAGATATTCCTTAGTTTTCAACAAAATTTACACAAATTTTGATATTGTAAGGTTTCAAATAGAATCCATTTTCGTTTAGCACCAAGTACTGACTACTTGGCTGGTGAATACCCTCGGGGACTAACATTCCACCAGCAGAGGAATCGACCCAGTGGTAACAAATATATTAATACCGAAGTTACTGTGAATTTATTTTCTGCATATGCGCATTTCGACAACTTATATCTATTCTGTGCAGATAAAATCTAAACGTTTGGAGGAACATAAAGTCAAAGATATTAAAAACTGAGAGAGAACAAATAACCAATCTAAATGTAAAGGCTTTGCATGAGGGAGATACTCCTATGAACAATAAAGGGATATGGAATAAATGTACATCGGACAAAATTCATCTAAATACAAGGTAAGATTAAGAAAATGGAAAAATGCTTTAATTGTTGTTCTTCATCTTGAAATCACTATAAGGCCTTAAATAAGAGCAAACACCCTTACCTCATAGTAAGTTCAAGACAGCCTCTAGACCAGTTTAAGCGGAATTCACCTGCTTAATTTTGAATAACGCTACAGCCAACCCCTATGTACATCATTTTTGTCATGGATACTACGTTGTCAACAAAATGTTTGCGTTTACTGATCCTTAGTTCTCCAGTTGTCTAACATCAATCCTAACGAGACCATTTGCCAATTCAAACGGAATTCCCGAATTTGACCTTGCGTTTTACACACTTTTGCAAAGGGAAGCAACTCTAGACCGGACAAACAATAGGGGTCTCTATGGTAAAGTAACCAAAATGAGAAAATATTTTCTCTTGACCTGTACGATTTCCAAACTTCATCTTAACTTTATCAAAATAATATTTTACCTTCAATGTGTCTATTTGTTTTATTTTATATATCAATAAATTTTATATGCAAGGATGCTTATTTACAAGGGTTTGCAACGTCTTGTCCGGTGTCACGTTATCTTAATTAAGTGAAAATTTTATAGAACGGAATCAAAGTCGATTATTTGCAAATAATCTATTCTACAGTGATTCAAAAGCTTATACACGTATCCGACTTTTTGAACAAAAATTGCTAGTTGAGGCAATGATAAATCAGCCAAGGTTTTGATGTCCATTTCACCTAAATTTTTCGCCGCAGCATATAGCTTTTCAAATGCATTATTAGAAGCTGAAAATTGATAAAAATTCTCGTAGGAGAGTTTTACCAAATGAAGTTTATTATGGTAAAAATAAAGTTGAGTTCAGTAGCCCAAACCTGAAGTCATTGAATTTTCCACCAGTGCTCTTTATTGCGAGCGTTGTTATCTTATTGAACACTGAAAATGTCGGGATTGCAAAATGTTAAGTCAAATGACAGAAAGTTTTAGTTATGAAGGTTTCGGTTATTATATCGAATCTGGAGAATGCGCTTATCACGATAGTTTCATGGTTGTGGAAATCGACAGCAAATATCAAATGCAGAAATCGTCTCTTTTGTCATATATCTTTAGTCAAGTTACAAACAAATTTAGTTACTTCCGATATCTGTACATTGTAAAAATACAACAGTCAGTAGTGTGGTTAACCACCTGAATTGGGCAAAGTCAAAATAAAAACAAAGATAAAAAGACATCTGAATTTAAAAGATAAAAAAGGGGTAAAACATTACCAATATTTCGACATGTAATGTCTTTTTCAAGGGTAAGTAAAAATTAAAAAAAAACACGTGGAAGAAATTGAGAAACTAAAATCCTATTTTGATAGGTGTGCAACGAGCCGAGAAATTTGACCAATCTACCAAATCTTGCACACATTCACAAAAAAGATGATTGAAATGTTGGGGTCCTGAAACAGAAATGGGTAGGGGCAGGAAATGTAGTACAAATGAGTATGGAAGAATTAAAACGACAAAATGTGGAAAAATGGACCAAAAAATGAAGAAATTCATAATTTAAACAAACATGAAAATAAAGTGATGTGACAAACCGATGTATAACTATACATTACTGGTAGGAAAGTTCCTTGATGTTCTAACCTCGAGGTCTGAAAGTTCCAAGAAAAAGGATGGCTCTCAATTCGAGTTCCTGTCTATGTTTCATGGTTTCAACAGTGACTGCCCAGTCGGTAACCATTTCCGATCCGCTAATCACAGCATCTCGGATATGCGGGTGACTGTCCTTATGAAAACCGACGGAAGCATGAAACATAGACAGGAACTCGACCTGAGAAACAGAGAAAGATGAATCTTTGGTACCCATAAACCGGTTTAACCGGATGAATCATTCTGAAAAATGCTGACATTCATGCATTTTATTTGTATGTATAATAAAAAAGTAGTATTTCACTTGTTAAAAGTGGGTGCATATTGGTGATGTTGTGAAGCTGTGCCGATTTATGGAATCATAACTGCATGGATAACTATTTGGACGGGGCTTACAAACGCGGGAAAATAAGTTCCTTTCGTAACAGGCTAGGTATATAATAACAAAATACCGAATTAGCCGCCGATTTAGTTTCTGTAATAGTCATTTCGACAACAAATGTCTCTTCAGTGCAGATCCAGTCAGCACATTAGGAAGACCATTAACCGAAATTTAAAAAATCGGGTAGAGAGTTATGGGCCTTTAATAAGCAATATAAAATAACGTCTGTACAGACAATATTTGATATAACTTATTTTATATTTTACAATTCAATAAACTTACCTGATAAGCCTCTATAAGTAACTAATTTGGAAATATGAAAAGGATTTAATAAATTCCGTTATGGCGAGCACTAACATTATTTTTAGTTAACTGCTTATTGGCTATGTAGACTGAGATATATATGGAAAATAAACTGTAAAACACCTACTCCTCATGTGGTGCCGAGAAAAAAAATGTCCCATATAAAACATCGCATTAGATGAATTTGATCTGAAAAATACCTACAAATAATCACAGAAAGAACAATAGGAGACGTCTACATACATTCACATGTCAAAACCAAACCCAGAACTCTACAATAAAAATACAAATAACATACAAAAGAGGAATGGAAATCTGGATAACCGGACTTGGTAGCAAAAGCCAATGGTAGAGTTATATTTATTTTTGGAGCTCAAACCACCTCCTTGGCTACCTCGTTTCTCGCAAGCGTGAATTTATATGAATGAAACCAAATACAGATAGATTTGTAAATGTTACAAGGAAACTATCTTGACCAAAAAAATGAGCCAATATACTTTGAAAAGATGGTTCAAGAAATGCTCAGGGCTTAATTGACGGATGACTCATGGAGCCTTGTCTGTTTGTAAAACACTGTCGAACTACATACACAAGAAAACCCTCACTAAAATCAATATGTAAATCATCAAAAAAGCAACCTTTCATTGAATTCCTCTTGACATGTTGCCCCACCTACCTCTTTTTCGATCAAAATAGCTTGGCTGGTAATGGAATTAAAGCTCCTAAATCAGCTACTCAATAATTTCCGTCGGAAAATTGCAGCTACTTATTCAATTTCCATCGGAAAATTGCAGCTATACACCCAATGTTTCGATGGAAAATTGCAGCTATTCACTCAATTATGTAATGTTTTGTTCTTTACGCTTTTTGAGCTATCAAACTTTATTTGGTTCTCTTGTTTCTTTTAAAGAGGACATGCAACTCTCTTGCAATTCCTGGGTACCTAATTATAATCTTGAAGAAGAAATATTTTGTTAAACATATTAAGTTTCCAACAAATGTTAAACCTGATAATACTTTGATGTCTTGTGATGGTGGTAAAAAGTTTTTGAACTGCATCATTATTGTGAATTCGTGGTTTCTTCATTACTTAGATATTATATTGTTATTTTGTAAAACATACGCTGATCCAGTGACAATACATTGATTTGCTTTTCACAAAATTTGCTTTTCTTACTTATTACTAAACAAATTGTTTTCTTGATTGGGTTTTCATAATACTATGTCATTTTATCTCGCTAAAGAGGCATTAAGTATACTACGTGCAGATACTTCGATACTCCAAATTCAAAACGCTACAGATACATGTACTTCCTTACGCATTTTTCGGCCTCGTTCCTTGACCATCTTGAAATTGACAGCAGAGGTAAATGTACACTACAAACTAGACTGTATGAAAATCACGATGACCTCACTTTTCCAATAGTCAACTTCCCTTTTCTTTGCGGCAACATTCCAAAAGCGCCAACATATGAAATTAACATTTCCCCACGCATTCCACACTCAATGGCCTGTGGTCGATACAGTGACTACCTTGATAGAGCTCGGTTATGTATAAATATGCAACATAAGCAAGGGAATGTTACCCATAATCTAAAGTTATTATTGCAGAAGTTAAGCTGTCGACATCAATATCATGTCAACTACTATAGGATATCTGTTTCTCTAATTTCTATCCAGTTTTCACATTTCCTGAACGGTGTGGAAACATTTGTTCTCCTCTCTAGAGAGGAGAACAAGTTTCATGACATTTCCCGCCAAATTTATTCGGAATACAATCCTCGGTATTTTTCGTCCAGTCATTAGAGAAACAGTTTCCACAACTTAAACACGTTAATTATGAAATTTCTCACATCTCGTTAAATAAATTTTGAAATGTTTAAGAGCTCGGCAAGCCTCGCTTTCAAACATTTGCAAAATTTATTTAACTCGATGTGAGAAATTTCATAATCAACTAGTTCTCGTTATGGAAACTATATTTCTCTTCACAACTTATTTTTTTTTCCTCTACTGGAACTTTACAACGCAGTGGGTGTCTTATAAGAAGCTGGAGATGCTAACTCAATCAGTGTACCTGATCTCACCCATGGATTTTTATTGGGTCCGTATTATTCAGCTCTGTATGTGTGTGTCTTTTTTTCTTTGCTGTGCCGTACTCGTGTTATGTTTTTGTTTCTCCGATGTTGCCAATGTCCTTGAATTATTTCTTTTTAGACTGATTGTATGGTTCTCACATAATTTGTCGAAATTGAAATGTTCAGAAACAAATTGACAGTAACTTCGGTAATGTGTTACCTATGTCTATCGCAGATTTTTTATAGATTTATATTTTATTTATTTCATACAGGGAAGTTCGGTGTTTATGTACGAAATATTACTTTTTCCTTTATAAATACAAGTCGAAGGACTTGACTTTTGCAGTGCTCTACGTAGAATAAAGTAAATCTTATGCCGATGACACTGCTGGCGGACCAGAGGTCCCAAGGATATTCACCATCCCAATATTCAGACTTATCTGTGATGAAAAAATTTCTTGAGCTTTATAGAATTTTTTGTTGTTCCCAAAATTTTAAACCCTTAAAAATACTGAGGCTTCATGCCGTGTATTTTTAAGGGTTCAGAATTTTAAATAATAACTCTGTGAATGTCTTTGGTACTGGATTTGGCCTCTTATCTCGATGTTTTTGGCATAGAGTATTTCTTTATTGTCTACTCTTGGATTATTGCTTTCCATATTGTTGGATTTTAATGCTGCTGGTGAGAGGTTACTCCTTGAAACACGTGTACAGCATAACGAAATTTACCGTTTGTTATGCAACTTGGGGATTAAGAGTAATTGATGTTTTGAATCTTTTATTTTCAATTTGATTAACAAAAACAATGCATTTAATATGAAGATTTCATCCATAACATTTGACATAAAAGACCCATGTAGTGTCAGTACGTATATTGTCAATAAATTGTACCTTCATGCAATTCATTTATTAAAAGATTGTATGTGCACATAGCAAACAATATTCCTGTTTCGTATTGAATATCAAGCTTACGTTTAAAAGGCCAAAAAAGTAGGGTTTCAAATTTTAAAAAATGAAATAAGTTTAGCTGGACTATTAGAGAAATATAAATTCTCTGCTTGACACTTTTTTTATCAAAAATTAAAATACTCATTTTCCTCAGTAGACTTGCCCTCATATGTCAACATATTAACACATAACCTGATGAAATACAATCTGATCAGGTTGTTCCAAATTCATCAAATTAATGTAGCGAAATTGCTATAACAAAACAAATAACAGGAAATATATATATATATAACTATAAAAAATGTGCATGTAAAAATCAACCTCCCCTTAAATCCAAGGCGTTAACAATGAGCCCAACCAATACTTTTGGGATTCAGTTATTTATCACAAATTCAAACATAAGGCAACCCTATCTGTTCAAACAGACCCCTAAGATAATAAATGCTAACATTATTTTAACAGTGCACCGGATTCTTATCACAAGTATCAATATTTAACAATAATCAAGCTTTACCAATTCTAAACAATAATCAAGCTTTACGATGTAATAAAATTCAACATATAGTCACCACGATTAACAATAATGAAGTTCAAACAACACTTTTCTCTTAGAGTATTCGTATTATAAAAGGTCAGACGTAACATTGGCTTTAACATAGGTCAATAATAATTTACGAAAGGATATGGAGTAAATGAACATGAGACCATAACACATATGTTAACTCCAACTGCAATAATTTTAATGAGCTGTATGGCAATTTCGGAAATTTATTCCTCATCAGCAGCACTAGAACCCAAACAAAGGAAATCCATAATTTCAAAAAACGTTTCAAATGCATGGTCCAAACGAAATCCGAATAATAAGTAATATCAAATATAGCTCATGACAAAACTACGATGGAGGGAGTTAATCCTTCGGTTTTAGAGTTTACATAAATTTAGATTATAGTAATTGAACAAAGTGTACACATGAGATATTATCTCATGTACAAGTACACCATATCTAAGAAAAATAAAGAGCATACATCTCTATTTACCAATAATATTTCTTAAGCAGGGCATAATGAGTTGCTAAACAATAAGTTATAGAAATAATAGAAACCGATTTCGAAAAAAAAATGAAATTTTGAAATGGCAATGAATTTAAGTTTTGCAGATCGATATTTTGACAACTTGTGTGTCTTAAGCGCCGATAAAATCAGCATATTTGGGAAAGCCAGGAAACAAAATAATGCGAACACAGTATGACTGACTAAGAGTTCTTTTAGCTACACCAAAATCAGCTAAGAGCAGAACTTTGTAAGAGAAAGATACCACTTAGATTTATCATATTTCTTAATTTTAGATACTGTAACTTTTCAAAATAAATTGAGTTTCGCAGGATTGGTATAAAATATTTTATATTAAAAAAGTTATTTAAGACTTTTTGTTGATAGGTGATATATTTGATTATTTGAATATGCACTTGAAAATATCATCTGAATCATACGGTAGTCTCTATCCACGGTCTTTACAATCACGTCTATATTGCACTTTATTTTCTCGATTCACAGAATACATTCATTTTGGCCGTGGCACGGCAGTCACTGAAACGCCGTTCTTTGGAATTATGGTCGCACCTTCTATACAAACAATTGGAATGTCTAATTTGTTGGATGGTCTAAATGAGTACTTTTTGAAAAGTTTGCAAATTGTCATTTTGCTTTCCAGTTGTGCCAACCGAAGACCAACGCATGTTCTAGGACCACCACCGAATGCCAACCATGCCATTGGATGTCTAGTTTTTCGTTCCTCTGCTGAAAATCTGAAATAAAATTCAAAATGAAAATAAAGTGAATATAGAAGTAATTATTTCATCTGACATAGAACATCATGAGGCAAATCTTGTTTGAAGCAGGATTAATATAATGCTTACATTTCTTAAATAACAATTTTACATTTTTGCCACAAAACCTATAACTTGGGTCACCCGCACATTTACATACATGCATTGTTATAATGCAAAAATATAAAAATATGAGAGTCAAAATATACCTTTATGCTTTATCATGAAACGTAAATCAATTGAATAGTGCCTCTATTAAAAAGACTTCAGTCAAAGATTCGGCACATTGTTGCTGAACGAAAACTTTCTTGTGTACTTAATAATACAACGAGTTTATCTTGGTGTTAATTGTCATACTTTTGACGAAAATTGGATTGATTAAAATATATTTTTACTTATTTGATTAATTCAATGTCAGGTTACAAATCATTCTGCATTATCGTAGATTTGCACAGGATCACAAACACACGCAAATGTCGTATTGAAACATAATATTCATTTTTGTAATTTGTTGAACGTAAATAATATTTTTAATTGGGAAAATATTCTTGATCTTGTTTTTTTTTTCAATTTATGAACATTTTAAAGCGTGCTGGATTGAGACATTTTTGCGATGAAAATGTTTGGTTTTGTTGATGGTTTTTAATTGTGTATATGAGATATATCAATCAGTAAAATGAGACCCAATAGCTGACTTGCATAAAAAAAACTGTACTTCAGAAATCGTAGTCCATTTTTATTGTTTTTTTTACGTTATAATCATGGAATGTTACATCAGTCTCTTAAATCAGGACAAGAAGAATTAAAAAAAAATACAAGATAAGTAAAATTTACTGTACCTTTCAGGAATAAATTTCTCTGTATTTGCACCCCAAAGATCGGGATTATAATGAATGTCCCAAACATTTGCTTGTATTATCATTCCTGCGGGAATATGTAAATTCTTTACAGTACAGTTTTCAATACACTGTCTCGCAACGACCCTAAAATGTAAAACAACAAAGTCTGAAAAATAACAGTTACCTGAAGTCAAAACAATTAAACTTAATATTTCACATTTCAGCCTGTCTTGTCTATGTTTTCCATTTAAGTTTCCTTTTGATTGAGTGGCATAAGGGCTATTCCATTTAAACTTCCCTCCGGGGTGGCTGGATCACCAGTTATTTTTTTTTTTGTGTTGGTGGTGGGTAAGTTTCTATTGTGTCTTAATTATTTAATTATATATTTGGAATTCTTTTCTCTTGGTAGGGGGTTTTCAAAATAGATGGCGTTCAATCCCCTTGTGGGAATTTGTACTGGAATGACCCTTACATGTTACAGCCATCTACACTTTAATATCCCATATCTAGTATTACATATGTCTTAAAGTAAATACTATTTAGGTGTATACCTGGTTAACTTTTTTTTCATTCAGCAAGAATTCAAGGTTTACCATTAACGAGATCCGGGACTGATGTTGTAATTATTTAGGATTATGGATGGAATTATCATCTTTTATTGACATTTGGGATACCAACATTATTTTCTAGAGATTTATTTGTAATTTGAAAATCGATATTTTCTAGAGATTCATCTGGGATATGAACGTTATTTTTGGAGATTCATTGGTTCAGAACTCCCACCTACATGTATTTGAATTTGAATTTAGCTAGTGATACAATACACCAGCAGAGATACAGATAAGGCGATATACTATAACTTTATGACATATCATAGGGTTCATGCATTGCTGTTTAAAATATTCTCTAAATCCCTATAATATCATAAAACAAACAGCAAAGCGTACTGGAAAATAATATTTTTATAAACCTACTTTTTTCAAATTACCATTCTACCAACAAATTCCAAAGACTTACTGGATTACCATCGTTTGGAAAGTTCAACATATTTTGAAATATTTAAGTTAAATTTGATTTGATATTTTATTATCTATTTTACCTACTCTTGTTATATAATACCTACGTGCTTGCTAGTGGGTATTTTCTGAGCGTCTCACACCATACCATTTCCAAATATTCCATTTTTGAAATGCTCTGATATAGCACAGAAGTATCATCTAACTGAAAAACAAATGTTATATGGGATTGTTTTTCCTCTGAGATTATATGAATCGACACCGGTGAAACGGCAAAATAAAAAACTCTCAGACACCCAAGGGTAGGATTTCAATATTTCTCTGACGAGGCTTGCCGAGTCAGAGAACAATTGAAATCTTACCCGAGGGTGTCTGAGATTTCTAAATCTTGCATTTTCAACGGTGTTTGATTAATTTTCTCCCCTTTGTTTATAAAAACGTCTTTCGGCACCGTCATGTTGTCTTTACCATCCGCCTTTACTAAGCTACCCAGCATGACGTCAATGACGTCATAGTATGCACGAGGCTGTCTCACATGGGGTGGTGTGAGACAGAAAAATCTCACACCGTTAAAAAAGGGAACTGACCTGTCTCAAATGTGAGATATTATTGTTTCGATCTATTTCTGTCTGTATGTGTGACTTAAGAAATAATTCATGGCAGGTATATGGTTATTGGAAATTTAACCATGGGCTGGGTCTTTATATTCAAATTTAACCCTGAGCGTTAGCGAGGGGTTAAATTTACGAATATAAAGGCCAAGCCCATGGTTAAATGACAATAACCATATACCTGCCATGAATTATTTCGATTCTGATATGACAGAAAATGGAATTTTCCATTCTGAAGCGACCTAAGAGAAGGCGGATTTCTCGCCTCCATTGCTGTTTGTGTCTATGACGTCATAATACACAATCTGACGTTTTCAAACAGATGTAAGTTCAAAATTCAAATCTAAAGCAAAACAATACACATTTACGTGTCTAAATGGCATGATTTAGTTAAAAACTGTTATTAACCTTTATTTCCTTTATAAACTAAGACGAAAAAATTAAGAATATTGTTTTATTTCATTCCGTTTACTCATATTCCAACAACATTTGCGCATGTGCTAAATATGTGGTTATCGAGTATTATACTGGTTGACGATTATTAGGGGCCATATTAGAATTCATTTTTCTTTTCTGTTCCGTACTCATGTTGTGTCCTTGTTTCTTGGTGTTTCCGATGTTACCGTTGTCCCTGGGTTGTTTTTTGTTTGACTGACGGTTCGGTTCCCCTTTTATTCTTCTATCCTGATTCTGTCTATGTTTGTTATACAAATGAAAAAATCCTCGATCGTATCATTATTTGATCTTGTCGTGGTGTCGTTGTAGTTAAAATAATTATAAAAGAGGTTTATTCATTATAAGATGCTACAGAAAGTCCTATTATCAATAGTGCTTTTTCGAGTTCTCTTGCTTTTTCAATTTTTGGTATTTGTTCATTTTGTTATTTTAATTTCAGGTGGTATTTCAGTGATTCAATAAGCCTAACGTCTGAAATATAACAAGTTTATCCTTTTAGTTTGTAATAAATAACCCTTTTTGTGTGATGTTCACACTCATAGGTTACAGTTATGTATTTTAAAATTTTGCCAAACGATTGTATAGGTAACAAGTTGCTTGAATTGCATAAAAACATAGTATTTGTTCACACTTACATCATCTGGAAAAAAGGTGTCTATTTCTTCTTGAAGTTTGACTTGTACATCTGGGTTTACAGTCAGTTCATACATAATATATGCTAGTGTTGTACTCGTTGTTTCGTATCCAGCAAGTAAAAATAATAAGCACATTGCTGATAATTCCTGTGAAAAATAATAAGCACAATACTGATTTCCTTTGAAAAAAATAATGATAGTTATAAAAGAAACTAGATATTGCTGTAACAAAATAAAAAGAGTTCTTATGATGAATACAATGAAAAATTAAAAGTTAAAAATTCACATGGTTTTCATAAACTTTCCATTAACATACAGAATGAAACAAATGAATTTTCTTTTGATAGGTTTTAATCATAACTGTACTAAGTTATACTACGATAGACCGTTATATATATATATATATATATGTGTGTGTGTGTGTGTGTGTGTGTGTTCAAAACTGAGGCTTTTCTATTGCCATATTTGATATTGAATTTAAAAAATGATCTCCACTTTGACAATATATAAAAAAACTTAATGAAGGGAGATAACCGATGCTTTTCATTTAAATCGATGCTCCCATGGAGCTGAATCTCGAAGCCCTGAAAATCTACACGTGGCAAAACTTCGAAGTCATCCAAAGAACTGCTGCATACGTCTGCAAGTATTAAGTTATTCCGTAATACGTGAAAATAATCGTATTGTGTGATTTCGCATGTCGATTTAATTGGTATAAATATATGCAATACACTGTCACAGTTAAACAAATGTTATTTTGATCTTTGACAAATTACTGCGCTACAGGTTCGTTGATCCGAGACGCAATATAAAAAAAAACGAGTAATTTGATAAACATGCATATTGTTTTCAATTTAATAAATAACACCGTATTCAACTCGAGAAAATGAAGAGACACAATGTATACGATTTTGAAAGAAACTTGCGTACGAAGCACGAAGATCATCTTTTAGAGCTGTTAATAGGCTTGAAGCCTCACGTGATTTTTTCTGGTCATTTCAACATCTCTCCAGCCATTTCATGGCTTCGAGATAAAAAGTATTACAACTCATTTGAAATGTCCAAGCAAAAAATCTTCATTGTAAAAGTAAACATTTTAGTTTAACCTGTAATGAATTGTTTGTAATTGATGCATGAAAATAGCATTGCATTTAATACAATAAAGAAAACATTACCCATTACATGACATTTCTTCAGACATTGTATTACTGCGAATCATTGCATATTAGCATTTACCCCTTTCTGGAGTCTATGAATAACCATAGATTTACCTCGTTGGTTAAAACTCTTTTCTTTACAACGTTGTCATTGAAATCCACATCACCTACGTCTATTTTGTGAGCCGATGGATTAAACTCTGATGTTAACATCAGTTGTAACAAATCTACCCGTGGTACCTGCAACACACATAAAAATATTTAACATTGATGGATCAAGAGGGAACTCCGGCGTTTTGAACCCAAACTTTTGTGGAGCCAAGCCATTTTTTTCTAGAACAATAACGAATTCCCTAAAACGTATTCAATAATATAACTATATCCATGTATTGATTTAAATCTGTGAGTTTTAAATCCGCAATTAACTTCTTCCATTAAAGTTTACCCTTGTTGAAAACGTTCTGATCAACCAAATAAGCTTTATAAATCCTTACTGTATCCCACAAAGGTGTACTGTGATGTAACTTTCAAATAGTATCATTCGAAACAAGAATTAAAATGCTTGTTATAGATATCGTTTATCAAGCGAAATTTCATTATTTATTTGGAATGCTTATTATAAGCGATTTGAAGCAATTGAAGACGGAAAATATTCAGATTCAAACCTTAGTTAATACGCTCGCATAAACCCACATCCGAAACTACTAGATAATCATGTACTACTGAGGTATGAAATAAAGCGCACAAGCTCTTCTGTATCAATTTCGTATAAATAGTGTAACTTGATTTGTTTTAAAAAATATCAATTTTATTATTAATTGACAAATTTAATCTGCCAAATGTAAGAATTACCCCTTTCTCTTTTAATCATAAAATAAATTTACACTGTCCATTTGTATTTTATGGGTATCATATATAAGGGCAGTATTTATTCGGGTATGGATTTCAATCATAATCTAGTATTAATCCGGGAACATTTTTTGGACCCCCAGCCGCATGTCCTGGTACAAAATATATGAGAGTTACTGTACCCCCGGGAAGCAACGATCCTACTAAATCAAAGAATTTGTTTTAGAAGAAGAATTTGGGCTAACAAGAACTGGACAGACGGACCTTATGACAGACGGGTAAAAAAATTATACCCTTCGTAGCTTAAAGTTTTAAAGTGTGCTTTAAGTTCCTGGATGCAATAAATCATTTTGCGCATTTTGTTTTTGTACCTTTGATGACTGTTAATTACAAACTTATATAGCTGTACCTATTAACTATAATTAATTTTCCATACTATTTATAATCAAGGTAAAAGATAACTTGTTTAACTAGCCACCCACAAATAAACAGTTCGAAAATATAAAACAGTAAAACTACTAGCTTTATTTACTTAAACTGTCCTCACGTTATTTAATCATGATTTTAGTCGATATTTGAAATGTCAGTGAATGTCAATTAATGCAGCTCTCACCTGTTTTACTTTTCTTTCTTTGATGATATTTGTCATTGTTTCCTCCAACCAGAATACAGGGTTAAATGTAATATATCGCAAAATATTGTAGACAGAAATCCAGACAGCATGAAGAGTGGGAAACATGACTGCAAAAGACAACAATAAAAACGGAATTATCTTAATTTAATCAAACTAAGTACAAAATGTCATTTCCTCTTTTGCTTGATCGTTTCTATTTTCACTTTATAAACAAGAATGTTATTTCACGCCCTCGCTACTATAAATCAATTTACTTTTTTCTTCTTTTATATCATTAAATCTATTAATAGAGACTCATAAACAAGGCTCAATCATCGGAAAGGAAGTGATTGAAACAGTCTTAGCCAATTAAATTGATTTTTTATCTCTTTTTTATGACACGTGATCCTCTTCATGCTTTAACTGCTGTCAAGATTCATTATTTCTGGACTTATTCACTAAAAATTGGAAATAGTGACTAAGTTATCGTTTTAATATAGCTTTTCTAAGTAACAATAATACTTTATTGTCAAACTCTTTCTTCATCCATTTTCAAAACGGCAAATCAACAATACATTAATAAATGTAGGCGATAGTGGGAGGACAAATACTCACACCCAAGTAAAAACAAAATCGGACGTTTTGTCGTATCTTTAATAACATTTCTGCAATTTCTTAAGCTTTCATCATTTTTTCCTGTTAGAGATTCTGACTTCAGACCAAATCCACAATCAGCTATTGTGTCGAGTGTTAACCTCTGGAATAGGCTGCAAAAAGAAATGTCTGTTTTACACTCTGCTCCACAACAAGTAAGAGAAAATAGAAGTAGGGTTAATGGGATTCACCTTCCTGCTTTTCCCGATTGGTGTCGCTGCTGTACTATCAGGTAGTTCGCTTGAAAACTAGTATTTCACGCATGTTCAAAAATTAATCCTCGTGCATGAATTTTCCCGGTGTAACAACGTCACAGAACGAAACCTGAGAGTGCAGTGGTGACACCAGCCGGGACGAAATATGGAAGGTGTATTCTACAAAATGTATTGGTCCAGTCATCTAAAATCAAGAAACCATTTTCTTAAAAGCAAATTGTAGGACAAAAAGTCATTGTCCTTTACATTTATCTTAAAGCCAATTTGTAATATAATGATCAAATGGTCACGCTTTTTATCATTTTTTGATAGCCTGGCACTTTTGTTAATTCGATTAGAAGAGCTCAAACTTACCGAAAAAACAATCAAACGAGATTAAAAAAACAAAATTTTGATTGCTTTGTTTCTGTAAATCTGCATGTTTGATGTGCAACAAGAATTTGAATATTCTGCAAAATGTTGTGAGCCTGTCTCAGTGGGAATTATCTCCCTTATGCTATCATTTTTTTATAACTTATCACATGAAGGTACACGTCTCTGTACATTAGTAATTAGGGAATGCTTATTTTGTTTTGGAAGGTGAATTTCAATACAGGGAAATATAAGAGTGTAATGCATTATGTCATTATCTTCACATTATTATCGATTTTATTGTTTCAAAACTTTTTTATTGAATATTTGGTTATAAACTTACTCATACATATCAAAATCTTGTTTTCTGACTGAAAAACTATCGACAATACCAATTAGTTCGTCTGTACGTTTGCTTATTATAGGCACGATCTGAAAAAAAGACAAGAACTACATTCAATAATTAATTTTGCCATTTGCGACCAATTCATCCTGTTCCCAGCTTCGTTAAAATCGGACAAGATTTTTTTCACGCATCATGGGGGTCATCATGAAAATGGTGGCCATTTTGATTTTCTGATATAACATCCTGCGAAGTTCAATTTCATCACATTAATACATGTTCTAGAAATAGGACAATGATATCAAGAGAAGAACAATAAAATAATAAAGATCATATTATTCGTCTGGGATATGAAAAAAATTGTTTTTATTCAATCTTGAAGAGACGGATAACGTGTACAGGTACAGTCGAGATTATTAGTAAACATTTGCGACTACAAGACGATTGTTATCACATTACATTTTGAAATTCCTTTACCAACTCGGGACCATTGCAGTCGACAATTTTGCCAGTAGTTTCTACCTGATTTGTCTTTTTATCTCATGGACAAAAGCTATCACTTTGTGCTTTTTGTCTCATGGACAAAATCTATTGACCACTTTGCTCGGTAATTTTGTTATGACCCCCAATTACGTTTATGCCTTTTTCACAAGGACACTTTGTAGTCAATGAATTCCACAAAATCATTATTTCATCAGCCCTTAAAAGTTTAAGTTTGTTGATCTTCCGAATGTTTCATTTTGATCTGCTTTGAAGAGACATAATGTTGTCAGTTATGGTGTACTTGTTCATGTGAGAATTTCTCATATGAATGCACTATCAAAATTCAACATTGCCCACATCTCCCGATTTTGATTGCCAAGTTTACTTACAAACAACTCGATGAGTGCCCTGTGATCGTTTATTTGTTGTTTTGTCTATTGCATTGGACCCTTTGTCGGGCAATGGATGACAGTGTTTGTCAGAATACTTTACCCGATGTGTTATATGCTTGTTGATAACCCCGCATCCATACAAAAATTATGTAATGAAGGGGATGTATGTGGCGTTGTTCGACATTCAGCAAATGAATTCCGCTTAAACCGGTGCTAAGGGCCGTCTTGAACTTACTATGAGGTAAGAGCGTTTGCTCTTTGTTGAAGGCCTCATGGTGACTTCAAGATGAAGAACAACAAACAAAGCGTTGTTCCATTTGCTTAATCTTACCACGTATTTATAGGGATTTTGTCCCATGTACATTTACTCCATATCCCTTTATTTGTTTATATGTTGTCGTTATGGTCTTCTGTAGTCGTCAAGTTATTACAGCTATGCTATAGGTTTTACCGGTATAAGAACAGCAAAAAGACAGAACTCACTCCTAGCAAATGTATTGGTGCCGGTACCAAGTCCGGCTATCCCGAGTTCCTATCTTTATTTATGTTTGTCTCTTGTTTTCATTATTGTTTTTCTGGTGCAGTTTGCTTGTAAATTGTGGCATGTGATTGTAGTTCCTGGCCATTGTAAGTGTTTGCTGTTTTCCTGTTTTTGTAATCGAAAATTTGTCAAAGGTAAAATTGACATTCTTCAATTTGCATATTTCCTGAAAATGCTAGTTTTTTTTCTCAAAAGTATTAACCTTTGATAACATCATCTCACATCTAAGGAAGTATCAATGATTAAAAATAAACAGCTGATTTAACAATAATTAGTTAAGACGAAAGTTACTTAAATCTGTTATCTATAGCAGTCAGTGGATTATCTAGATAACCCAACTATCTTTAATATTATAGCCTTTATTTTTAGAATGGATTCTATTGCATTGTAATGTTATTTGAAATTAAAGCGAACGTTGAAGCAAAATGGATTTTGTTAAATAAGCACATCAGACTCGAAGCTAAATTTCATGTATGTTTACATACTAAATAATATATATATTCCAGTGTGGGAGTTAATATTTAAAGAACTATTTATGGCAACCAAAACAGTACTTGTCGGCTTTTAAATTGTTCAAGTTGATGCGTATAATCAATAACCCAGACAATTCCTTAATTTGCAGGAAACTGTTCTTTTATTAAGATACTTTTAGGATCTAATAAATCAGGAGACCACGAAGCAGTTTGATTATGTAATCATGACACTATTTGTATAAATAATCTCAAACGTTCTGTCATGTTACAAAAAGTAGGTATGACGAGGGAAAATTGATTGTATATCTGCCACTGAAATTATTCGTATCAATAAACAGATGCAATATAACTTAATGTTGTTACAACTCTTTGTTCATTTAACTATCTGAGTGTTTTCTTAAGAGCAGTGGTATTGTTTTGTGAGTCTGAATATCCACTTTATTTTTTAATGAATAAAAATGTATTATAGACCTATGTAAAATTAGTTGTTCATTGCGTTTTTAGGGAATGGTTTCAGTCACTTCTATTTTCTCCTATACTTGTGACATTTCAACAATCTCATTCTACACCAGGAAGCATGAGGTGTACTCAATAGTTCTCTAAACAGGAGACAAAAAGTTTACTCACTAGTTCTCTAACCAGGAACATAAAGAGTACTCATTATTTCTATAACCAGGAGACATAAAAGTGTACTCAATTGTTCTCTTACCGGGAGACAAAAGTACACTCACTAGTTCTCCAACCAGGAGACACAAATGTGTACTCAATTGCTCTCTAACCGGGATATATTAAATATACTCACTACTCTAACAAGGAGACATAAAAGTGTACTCAGTATTTCTCTAACTAGGAGCAAAAAGTGGACTCACTAGTTCTATTACTGAAGAATAAAGTCCTATAAAGTAATTACGAAGGATATCGACGGAAATGACGACGAATGTTCATGTGTTTACAATGTCGGATTACTGTATACTTTGGTCTAATGGTATTTTATTGGAAACGAAAGTAAGATAGTACTACCTCACACACACACACACACACACACACACACTCAAACTCATCCATCTTGTATACCTTCTTAATAGAGTGCATGAATAACAAAATACCGAAGTTACTGTAATTTTCTTACGTCAATATCATTATCATTCTAATTAGCTTCAGTTTAATGTGAGTCAACTTGTTCTGTAAATGTATTCAATCTTGCTACTTCAAACAGCATATTCTTACATCCATTGTATCTAATATATCAATGGAGGTTCTTTTTTTCCTTTGAAATATCATCTTAGATAATATAAAAATAAGCAAATAAGAAAATTGAAGTGGAAAAGTATAAGTAGATATTCCTTTCGATTATGCTTGCACATTATTAAGCTGAAAGATTGGTAATACAGTTTTATAAACTTTAATTTCCTGCAAATTATTTTGATCTTTTTTTTTCATTCAATAAATACCGTTTTGAATATGAAACTTGAATTACCATCATGTTACGTGACTGAAGTATTCTTTAAAAAAGTATGAAAGTCGTCCTAATCAAATATTCCAGACAATTAGTAAAATATTGTCGTTGAAAACTTGCAAGTCATCCCAGTTACTACCGGGCCCCTAAAATATGCACGTAGCTAAAAAAATTACTTGCAGGAATGTTAAATCATGCCTTGTATTATGTCGATAATTCTGTTTTTTTACGTATATTTGGTATTTGGGGAAAAACACAGGCTCTAGTGGGCTCCATTTTTTGAACGTGAGGATAAAGGCTATGATACAAAGCTATGTGCTTTAATACTACGACTCTGGGCAACAACACTAGAGCCCGAACTCCACTCAACAAATTGCGTTCGGGCTCTAAGAGGACTGTTGAGTCTGTGTTACATTTATTATATATATGTATTACTCCAGTTGTTAAATAAATCCGATAGATCAAATTAGGGTATCATTCAAAATACCTACCTCTTTCATCTTTGACGTACTGAAGGCAGGGTTAACAATGGACCTTAACCTCTTCCATCTCTGCCCTCTTGCAAAAAACATGTGAACATTTTCGTCTTGATCAGGATCAACTTGAACAGGATATACCTATAAAAAAAACACACACGTTATATTTCGCATTTAAGCATTTGATATACAGCATGTAGCTCCAATTAAGTCATGCAAAAATTAGAACTAGAGACATCTTACAGAACAGGAGGTCAGGAATTGAATTTAAGAAATCCTAGAAGAATAGGAATGGAATTATATAGTAATGGTTAAATACTTTGTTATGATACGGCTTTTACATAAGTAATGCCGTGTATATAAGATAATTTTATTGTAGACTTGTGAAAAATTTTGAAGCTACATGTACATGTATATGTTATATATTTATTTTTTCATGTAAAGGCATATGTCCTTAGATATATACAAAATATGACAAGCTCTTTATAAAGGCTTTCTCTAATTCTTATTCAAAATAAATACTTCCCAAATGATGTTAGATGAACTTAATAATCAACATGTTTAGACATTGATCTCACTTGCTGATTGGTTGTCTCGTGTCAGTTTCTAGAAATAGTGCAACCGAATGTTGATGAAATTAACACCTGCATCATTGTCTAGCGAATTGATTTTTACATTTTTATTACTAAAATAACTAAATTAATTGATAATATGACATTTTTTATCAAAAATATTACATTCAACACCCCTTTCAATGAAAGGCGCAATGATACACATAGCAACGATGATAGCAACAAAATGGCGGCATACTGGCGACTGGGGACTATGGAGATCGCTTTACGTCAAATAAATTGAGTAGGAATTAGAGAAAAAATCTCTAACATTGTTTTCCGGTTTATTACGATAATTTCTCACATCTCGATAGTTAAATTTTCACATTTTAAAGTTCTCGGATAAACCTCGAACTTTAAAATGTGAAAATTTAACTATCTCGATGTGAGAAATATACGTAATAAACTGGAAACAATGTTAGAGACTATATTTAAACAATTTGGAGTATGTTGCGTAAAATGCATATCAACAATATACAAAATTAAATTTCATTCACTGTTTAATTGGTAAAATAACTATATCAAGCTTCCATTAAAAACTTTTTTTTCAAAAACCAAATAATGTAATATAACTTTTTCAAGCTACAATGTAACACTCAAAAGTTTTTTTTTTCAAAAATCAAGCTAAGCTACAAACCTTTCTTGCATGAAAGTTTTTGAATTGTTTAACGAACACTTCTTGGAGTAAATCTACATCTGCTGACACTAAACATGGAGTCGGTCCTTCAAAGTATCTATAAAAATGAAACAAAAATTTAAATAGTTTTTTAACATATTTTGTAGCATTCGTAGATTTGTTTATTTTTGTAGCATTTATAAGAATATACTGCAAACTCACAATTCTGAGTTCATGGATGATAATGTGAGTTTATTTCTATGTGTTTCAATATACTCGCAAGCGATTTTTTTTTTGACTTCTTAATTTTTTCACGAGTAAATTACCACGCAGTACTTAATACATGCAATGGACATTAAACTTTAATACTGAAAAAGTTTCAGGGTGTTCTAGTTTCTTTAATCAATTTTAGCCGCTAGCATTTTGACTCCGCCATTTGGAGCGATTATTCGTAACTCAAATAACTAAATACCGAAAATACTATGAATTTATTTTCTGCATATGCGCATTTCGACAACTTATGTCTCTTCAGTGCAGATAAAATCTAAACGTTTGGAAGACCATCAAATCAAAGGTGTTTAAAAACTGACTGAGAACAAATAACCAATATGATCTAAATGTAAAACCAAAAATCAAAATTAAGAATTTCTGTATGGTTAATGCGCAAGGTTTTTGGTTAGATAGTGTATTAAATTCAGTATGACGAAGTTTGCAATGATGGTGTATTAAATTCAGTATGACGAAGTTTGCAATGATAGTGTATTAAATTCAGTATGAGGAAGTTTGCAATGATAGTGTATTAAATTCAGTATGACGAAGTTTGCAATGACAGATCATCGTTCGTTCTCACATCATTTTTTAAACATTCAGTATATGAGTTTGTACATACCCATACGTATCTCCGTATTCTGTCCTCCACTTTCTAAACATTTGATACAGTTGCTGTAATTATAATATTTATGATTTATAAGTTTCATAATTAATGTAAATAGTATGCTATTTTTAATGTATTTTGTAAATCAAGATCCTAATAATCGATGTAAATAGATTGCTATTATTTTAATGTACTTTGAAATTTAGGAGATAATCAGTAAGTTGTTACTTGTAAATATGTTATTGTATCTTTGTATTTCCGGTGTTGCCGTTGTCACTCGTTTGTATGTGTTATGACTGACGGTTCGGTTCTCGACTACTTTAGAATTGGCTTGAGCAAGGTTTATATTCTCATTAGATTAGAAATATTGAAGATCAATTTGTACAAGAATTCATGACTACGTATATATGTGTATTTTTTTAACCAAGAGATAATTTTGGCGGTAATTTTTTTTAGTTTTTGAACAATACAGTTATCAATTTTCAGCACGGAAATATAATGTTCCGAACGATCGGATGGTGAACAAGAAACGGTGGCCAATTTGGATATCATCTATAGTAAATAGAAATTATTTGAATGTATTTAAGTTCCATCGTGTTTCTATATATATAATACCTTCTTGATGTCGTAAATTGTTCTACAAATCGTCACCAACGTAACTTTATAAGAGCATCCTCCCATCACAAAAACATAAAATGTCTAGAGAAACCAGTTAGTACACGAGAAAACCCGTAAGAACCTATCGTCGCACTTCATAAGAAAATTCAAAAATCGGGATGAGATGGTTTTTATAAAAAAAAAAGGTTTGGTTGCAACGGCGATTGTTTATTCTGGTGTACATGTATGCTCCTTGCAGCATCTAATATTGGTTAAGATACAAAATATGTCCATTGTGAAAACAAATAGAGTTAGTCTGAAGCTTTCTTAGCTTGCTAGGTCATAGATTCTTGCTGTGATTTTGGAAAATAACGCAGATAATGTATCAAATATTTTTGGGTCTGCTGTTTTATATTGCTGATTTCTGAAATATCTGAATTCATATATCTTTTTACTCTTTCATCAATTTTAAATGTTATATGTTTGTACATCTTATAAACCTTTTTGATTTTTGAAGTGGTATATTTTTACACATAACATTCTACAAACCTTGCCAAAAAATGAGACCAAATTTCCAAACAAAAAATTTGGTGTCGGGCCTGGGATACCCATCTCCTGAAAAACAGCCATTTGTCGTTTCCTCTGCCTGAAATATATCAAAAACATAATAGAACTTTTTCGACGAAAAGTCCTGCAGTTTTATCTTATTTCTTAACTTGATATTGTGTACCCATTTGAAAAAAAAAGGTACTTGGCAGTCAACTATTATTCACTGTAACTATAACAGCATCTTGCAATATTGTTCTATTGAAAAATCACAAATAAAGTCTTTAAAAAATACCCCCTCCCCCCCAAAAAAATAGAAAATTATGAATTAAAAAAAATAACTGTCCAGTGTGTATCTGTGTGATGAATGTAGACGCATACATCGACAAGCTCATACATAAGTAACATGTGGACAAAGGGGGATAGGTTTCGAAGTCAAATTTTACATAGAATGAAAATGTTTAGTCACGACAAATATAACACACAAATTCTTTCAAATTTTATCATATCAAAGATTTTGATTTGAAAAATACTAAAATTGCAGTAAATTTTGCTCATTAATATGTAAATAGTCAACATGTCAAAAACTTAGATATGTTTTTAATGAAAATGAAATCAAATTATTCGGAAAATCATTCATAAATCAATATTTACACTCTCATTTAGTAAACACGAAAACACTCAACTCAAAATCCTCTCCGAATTACAGTAGAAGATTTAGTAAAACCATATTAGGAAAAACACCTATATTATTACTTCAGCGTTTTTTAGTCCCATTGAAGAAAGAACGGGGAAGGCTTCTTAAGCTTTAAATGTAAAACCTCTGATCTTATAAGCAGTGACTTTGCCTTGCAAAATGAGCACCCTACCTGCACACTTTAAATTGCTTCATTGATGTCGAAAGCCTTTTGGATAAACTACAGGTTCAATAAAAGTTTCTGATTAGAGTTATTTCCCGTTGATAAAAATAAATAGACTTTGTGATATGGCATATAAAGAATGAATCTCTTATTTTTTTAATTATTATGTAATTAAACTGACAATTGTCTTGGTGGTTATGGTATGCTGTAGCTAGTATCTGATATCTATAGGTAGTGTCGAATTTGTCGTGCATTACAATAAAAAATATTTTTAAATAAGATGTCAACCTTGTATTTTACCGACATCTACTGACTATATTGCATTCAGTTTATGATATTGTCAAGACTCCTTGCATATTTTTTCCGCCCTCAGATTCCGCCACAAATATTCCTTCATTAATACATAACTACCATGGTCTTAAATGCACTGGGCATTTTCATCCTGCGGAATAAATTGCACAAGGAAAAAACTAAATTCGTTTTGAATACTGGAATAAATATACACCAGGAATAAATTTACGCTTACATATAGCCCTAGATCCTTTCTTCACTGCAAGAAGATATCCCTTTTTTAGCTCCGGTGTATCTTTGACAGAAGTACTCGTTTGATCCATGATTATATATTCCGTATGTTAATTGTACTACCATCTTTATGCTTAAACGTGGATTGGAACCCATTTTTGTTTAAATATTAAGAATTCTGGTAAGTTGGAAAATTGGCTGGAACCCCTTTGTTGTCGAACCCAACTATTTTCTTTTCGATGACCGGCTGAACTCGTGCTATATTTCAAAGAACAAATGCATAAATTTTTCTAGTATTTCAAACCACAAAACCCTGATTTACTTGATAGTGAATTACAAAGAAAAATATATTACGGAGAGACAATCATAAATGTTTTATATAAGTGCTTAACTAAATGTTAGGGCTAGAGTTGAACCACTACGACAGCAGAGCCTTTTTTCCCTTCCCCTATGTAATAGAGTTTATAGTTTCCTTGCTGCGATATCGGCGCTAAGGGTTGGTCTTTAAGAATTAGAAGTAACCAAGCATTCAAAGTGTTTAAAGTTTTCAGTCTAAATATTCTTCTATCTAATGTGTATGCGGTTCCGTGTGCATGATACATGGTTTATTATAAGCTTAGATAGCAGAAAACAAACTTTAATTATAGTCGGTAATGTATGTACGATTTTCAACTTCTAGTAATATGATACTATAATAAAACACACCATAGAGCAATAATGCTTTACCTCAATGGAACAAACCAAATGCCAGAACATTTATATGGAGTTTTATACAACAGGTACATAACCATTTTAATAACTCTTATATAAGATATTTATTTTCAATAATGATAAAAATTGTAATAATAATTATAATAATAATAATAATAAAATGACTTACCTGTAAAAATATATTATGCATCCTAGGCTAATACACAATAAAATTTCTGTAATCATTTTATTCCTGCTCAAAAGAATACAATGACTTATCAGACATATGTATTATATTTTATACCGTTTATGTTCTTTTCAAATAGCATGCCAATTCTGTTCAGCCAATCAGAATTCATTATCGGAATAACGGGTGGTTTGCTAAGTTGAAGCTGTGGGAATCAATATATCAATTTACGCTAACGTACGTTGACAGGATTTATCAATGAAAGTTGTAAAACCATAATCAATCTTATTAAACATTAACACACTTAGTAGACGATTTATTAAGTAGAATAAAAAACAAAACTGTTAGATCAAAATTAGATAGGAAATAATATCCATCATGACAAATTGTCTGAATAATTATTAATTAAAATGAACTCGTAATAAAGTCAGAGTTGTTTCATTAAAGTTTGGATACTATAATCATGTATACAAAGTAGTCGGACTTCAGTACCAGTATATTTCAATCTTTAAAAGTAGATAGAAAATTATGAATTAGAAGGAATCTAGTGATGAAAAAATTAGCACATGTGAGATACGACATTCCAGAAGTTTTTCGAAAAAATCTAACGGTAGACACATGTAGATCCAGCCTTTGAAAAGGGGTTACAATGGGCTCCAGAAAAAAAGGGATCCAGTAAATTTTCTGTCATTTTTTTTTCAATTTTACCTAGCATCCACATAAAAGGAGGATTCAAAACCCCGAAACCCCGTCCACCCCGGAACTCCCTTCCTCACCACTATCCTTTGAATCCGCCAATAGTGGCTGAAAAGGTAAAACAATTACAAAACGTGCCACTCCAATGAAAAAATAATTTATTTTACCAGTAAGCAATCTCCTTTCAAGATTAGAAGATAATTAAAGGAGTATGATTGTCAGATTTCAGAAATATTCGATATCCTCGGGTTTTATCCACCCAAATAGGGTTATTTTATTTTATTTTTTATTATTTTTTTTTGCACACGGATAATATTTTCTTGGTCATAGGTCACTTTAACATGCATAAAATAGACAACATGCCAAATTTTATCAACTTTCAATTATTTTCATAAATTTCACAGCATATAAACAGGTAATTGGAACGAAAACTCTAGAGAGAACTGTTTCCCGCAAAATTTTGACGTCTTATTTCTAAAAATTCTTAGATATATTTTCAAATTTTTTGCCCATTTTGTTCTAGTAGCAAAATTCATCAAAACAAAAGGTCAGGATTTGAATTCTAATTACAAACTTCTATTACACTCGTACTCTCTTATTGAAATTGAAATTATTTGAAAATTAAAGTACTTCAGCTTAACGACACACAGAAACGTAACTGTTTCAAATTACCACAAAAATCGTTATTATCAATATTAAGTAATTATATAAATGGTGATAATTATTCCTTAAACTTTATACTTTTATATTCACTTTTCACGTTGATGTTAGCCAAATAATTCTTGCATTTATAATAATATGCAGTATGTTTAATTTCCCTAACAAGCAGACTTTCCAAATGATTAAAGTCTTAGCTATGTTGACTTTTTGTACGTCCGGTAAGCAATGTCAGCCGTATCAGGAAGAGAACAAATTTGCCATTTCAATAATTTTATTGAAAGAAAAAAGGTTGATGCAGAAAGGACAACCGGGCCAAGGGTTTGAATTGTCAATCGAAAAGTTAAGAAATATAACCCCCAGTGAATCTGCTTTTATCTCAAGAAAATATAGATGTAATTATACTGCATGGAGCGTGGCACTTTTCAAGGACCTGTGCTTTTATAAGGTTATATAGATAATAGTGTTACAGGCAGCTCTATATAATACAAATGATAATGTGTTGGTAAGATGAGATGCAAAGGTAGAGCTGCGTACAACACTATTATCTATATACCTTATGTGTCTTACCTGTTGCAACCTTGTCCTTCTATCTTTTTCCTATCCACCTAATGTTCATCGTGTACTTCTTTACAACTCTAGATTTTTCTGAAATTCTGTTTATAGTGCCCAAATCTCATTATTTTATGCCAAGTTTTCTTGTAAGTGCTTTGATTATTTTTATGTTGTGATTATCATCTATTTTTTGTCGGAAAACGGTTGTCAGAACAGTTTACTAGTTAATTCTGTGTTTGTTGACGATCCCTCATCATGTGTGTCAATAAACATGGATTTAGCGTTATTTGACATTCAGCAATGAATTGCGCCAAACCGGTGCTAGGGACCATCTGTTGCGCACCTGCAATGAGGTATGAGCACAACTCATTGTTGAGGGCCTTATGGTGACTACGAGATGAAGAACAACAATAAAAACGTTGTGCCATTGCTTGGTTTTACCACGTATTTGTACAGACTGTTTTTCCACTTCTTATACTTACTTTATATTTTTTTTTCTGAGAGCAAAATGCAACATGTAAGTCACGACATAGGTCCGAATTGAAACAAAATAGATAAGCCGAAATTTCTTATTATAAGAACCTTTTATATAAGAACTACCCACACAAAGAACACATTATAACAGAAGAAAATAGAAAATATTTCTTTTTTTTGTGTGATAACGAATACATGAGAGGCTAAAATAGACCAGAACTTATTTTGGGTTCCAAAATTCGTTGTGAATAGGCAAATCACAGAAAAGTGTGATTTTGGTGTTCTGTTTGAGATAAAGATTCTATAGACCCAATTATCTCTAGTTCTACTTATCTCCAAGGTGTTATATAGATTCTAAAAATATCCATAAATAATGAGCTGTTTTAATAATGATGATGATGGACTCCATAAATAAACCGTTTTTGTTCACACTTCATTGTTGTGTTTTAATGATAGTTTTCATTATAAGTTATAAGTAAAGAGAGAGATAAGCCATGCTTTAGCTCCGAGCACTTATTTCATAGAGCATGGTTTATCATTCTCTAACGCATTTATCACATATTTACATTTCGAGTGGTTTAAAAAACTATACAACTTTCAAAAAATTCTCACAAGATTGGTTCAGTGTCAGAGTAAACAATGACCTAGTAATCTAAATATGAAAAAGAAAGGAGATGGGGGTAAATGTCAAGGACTATTATGAACTGTGTTCAGGATGAGCAACACTTGCCATGGAGGTTTGATACCGGAACTGTTTCATTGTATCTAATACCTAAACCGAACAGCGGACCAAATGATTTTTTTAAAAGGCCTATAATCGGTTCTGTGTTAAGCTACTACATCCACTGCCCCTTGGCAATAATCAGTTGTTTTTACCAACAATGAAATAAAAAGTACTCACTTTGTAAACACTATTGTTTCTGTTATGCTATATGGACGGTATATCGATTTACGCTGCCATTGAAGTATAAGCTTATAGTGATGGATTTTGATAAACAACAATTGGTGTTTGGAAATAACCCTTATATGTATGTAACTAAAAACTAAAAAGAATTAAATCCCCCCCCCCCCCCCCCCCNNCACACACACACACAAAAATCCTTCGTTTCATCCCTCTTTTTTCATAGAGCCAACATGCTCTACTTATTACATGTACTAAGTTAAAAATCGTTTTATTGTTTAAATATTGCTGTTGGAAAAATACATTCATTTTATGTTCATTTTACAAATTTCAGCGTTATTCACTATATGGGCTTTTTCGTATGAGAGAAAATGTATGCACTTTAATTACAAATTGTACATAGCTGCAGGCAAAAAGGGGATTAACTGTCTGACTCTTTGGCTTGTATAAATGAATGTTTTTCCTGGCAACAATTTTTAAACAATAAGATAATCCATTACTTAGTACATGGAAAAAGAAAAAAGTGTTCTCTATGAAAAAAGAGGGGTGAAAAAAAGAACTTTGATTGGACGTGAGAATGTAAGTATGTGATAAGGATATTAATGAGTACTCGAGTACAGTTCGGACTAACCAAGATTGGAGCAGTAAAATCGTTCTAGAGTACTGTATTCAGATTATTTTTAATTTTGACTATAACCAATCGCTGATTAATCACCGTCTGTCACAATACATCGGCAGTAAAATACCGAAGGAACAAAGCAAAAGATAACATAAATCAAAGTCCAGACACTCGGCAAAATCAAGAACACCAGAAGACAGAGGAACAAAGACACTACATGTCCACACAACACATAAACAATATATATACAACACAAATAAAAACTAAAGATTGACATCAGTTACTTAGGAAGGGTAGGCATATCCTGCTCTGTATACAGCATCCAATTCTGCACTTTCCATGAAACACATCCCTATTTCTAATGACAAAACACCGAAGTTACTGTAAAATTTATTTTCAGCATATGCGCATTTCGACAACATAAGTCTCTTCAGTGCAGAACAAATCAAAACATAAAAGATGACAGAGTATTCTTCTACATTCAGTGTTGACATGTTCCCTCATAAAACGTTTTCACCCAAGCGAGTATACGAGTTGATAAATGTAAACTCCATATGCTTGCGATACTGGAATGTTTCTTCGAGTAATGGCTCAAAGAAAACTTTCGAGTTCTTAACTATTGAATCTTGTATGATTTGACTTTTCTCTCTCGTTTTTCTTTTTTCTGGGTTTTGAAATGTCTATGGACGTTGTTAAAGCAAATAACAGTTATCTCAGTCCTTTAATCATATTTTATAGGTTATTGTCTTCAATTCATAAGTTTGCTTCGTATAATCTTAGAAATCAAATTACGCAATGCAAAGAGAAATAAGGAAAGGCGTTCTGGAATTTATTCCCTATTTATTGATATCTATAAATGAATTATAGATATTAATAAATGATTTATAGATATCTATAAATCACTTTTAAATATGAATAAATCATTTATAGATATTAATAAATAGTGCGAATTATTAATATTTATATTTCATTTTTAATATCTATAATTCAATTATTGATATCTATAATTCGACACTAATTATAAATATCTATAATTAATTTTTAAATATCTATAATTCAAATCTCCATAATTCGATTTATTGATATCTATAATTCAAATCTCCATAATTCGATTTATTGATATCTATAATTCAAATCTCCATAATTCTATGGAAAGCCGTTGTGGAATTTATTCCCTATTTATTGATATCTATAAATGAATATTCGACTTTACCCTGAATTGACCCACTGACAGTGTGACGGGTGCTGTGCACAGAGCAGGACATGCTTACCCTTCCGGGGCACCTGATGTCACTCTTGCTTATTGAGAGTTCACACTGTTAGTGCTTTAGTTTTTTGTGTTGTATATGTAACGTTCGTGTGTTTTGTGGGCATGTGGTGTCTTTGGTCTTCCGTCTTTTGGTGTTCTTGCTTTTGCCTTGTCTCTGGACTTTGATTTGTGTGATCTTGTGCTTTGTTCCTTCGGTTTTCTACTGCCGTTGTTTTATAGATATTGATAAATAATTATAGATATCAATAAATCATTTATTGATATTAATAAATATTTATAGATATCTATAAATCGAGCATTTATTGATATCAATAAATATAGCTTTATTTATTGATATTTAAAAATGATTTATTGATATTAAGAAATGAATTAATTATATTTACAAATGATTTATAGATATTTAGAATAGTGTACGATTTATAGATATTAATAAATCATTTATTAATATCTATAAATCATTTTTAAATATCAATAAATGGTGTTATTTATTAATATCTAGAAATGATTTATTGATATCTATAATTTTGTTCAAATCTCCATAATTCGATTTATTGATATCTATAATTCAAATCTCCATAAATCGCCTTTGTGACCCAGATCATTTTAGTATTGGTAAAGTATATTATATAAAGAGTTCAGTTGACCAAGATTATTTTCTAATATCTATAATTCAATTCTAATATCCATAAATCGTCTCGGTGACATTCATCAGTACTACTTACAATGTAAAACGTATACTATATAAAGAGTTCAGTTGACCTCGACTTTTTAAATATCCATAAATCGCCTAAGTGACACTGATCATTACATTGTATTTCTTTAAACGCGGCACAGACAATGATTTTGATAAAAATACATGTAATATGTATTATATTTTGATTCATTACATTTAGTTTTCTTGTTTTTTTTTTTTTTGCTATTACGGCTGAAAGAATGTTCAACTTAAAATAGTGTCAGATGCATACTCGAGTGAAAAGAATGAAAGATACGATTTGAAGAGTTCATCCACACCAGGGACTAATAGTCCAGGTGAATATTATAACAGTTATTTTAGTCCCAGTCAATGCAGAAAGTAATCACATTTTCATTTTTATATAATAAAATTTAATTTTCAAAAAATTTGAATTGTTTTGGTCATTTCTAGCAATTAAGTTAAAACCGAATCCTTAAAATCTACTTTTCCAATCATATTCATGCTAAAAAGACATTAAATTTTAACTTCTCAACATATAAACTCCTTTGAATGGTTATAAAAAATTTTAAAAAAAATTGAATTGTTTTGGTCATTTTTGATAATTAAGTTTAAACTGAAGACTTAAAATCTACTTTTGCAACCATATTCATGCTAAAAAGACATTAAATTTTAACTTCACAACATAAAAACTTCTTTGAATGGTTATAAAAAATCAAATTTTCAAAAAAAAATCAATTGTTTTGGTCGTTCTTAATAATTAAGTTTAAACTGAAGACTTAAAATCTACTTTTGCAACAATATTCATGCTAAACAAACATTAAATTTTAACTTCGCAACATATACACTCCTTCGAATGATTTTAAAAAAATGAAATTTTCAAAAAAATGAACTGTTTTGGTCATTTTTAATAATTAAATTTAAACCAAAGACTTAAAATCTACTTTTCCAATCATATTCATGCTAAAAAGACATTAAATTTTAACTTCGCAACATATAAAGTCCTTCGAATGGTTATTAAAAATTAAAATTTTCAAACAAATTTAATTGTTTTGGTCATTTTTAATGATTAAGTTGAAAGTGAAGACTTAAAATCAATTTTTCCAATCATATTCATGCTAAAAAGACATTAAATTTTAACTTCGCAACATATAAACTCCTTCGAAATGTTATTATAAAGTATAATTTTCAAATAATTTGAATTGTTTTGGTCATTTTTAATAATTAAGTTGAAACCGGAGATTGAAAATCTACTTTTCCAATCATATTCATGATAAAAGACATTAAATTTTAACTTCACAACATATAAACTCCTTCGAAAGGTTATGAGAAATCAAAATTTTCAAAAAAAATTGAATTGTTTTGGTCATATTTAATAATTAAGTTTAAATCGAAGACTTAAAGTCTATTTTATAACCATATTCATGCTAAAAAGACATTAAATTTTAACTTCGCAACATTTAAACTCCTTCGAAAGGTTATAATAAAGGATAATTTTCAAAAAATTTGAATTGTTTTGGTCATATTTAATAATTAAGTTTAAACCGAAGACTTAAAATCTACTTTTCCAATTACATTCATGCTTAAAAAACATTAAAATTTAACTTCGCAACATATAAACTCCTTTGAATGGTTAAAAAAAAATTTAATTTTCAAAAAAATTCAATTGTTTTGGTCATTTTTAATAATTAAGTTTAAACCGAAGACTTAAAATCTACTTTTGCAACCATATTCATACTAAAAAGACAGTAAATTTTAACTTCGCAACATATAAACTCTTTAGAAATGTTATTATAAAGTATAATTTTCAAAAAACTTTAATTGTTTTGGTCATTTTTAATAATTAAGTTTAAACTGAAGACTTAAAATCTATTTTTCCAATTATATTTATGCTAAAAAAATTTAATTTTGGACTACGCAATACATAAATGTTTCATAAAGCAATGTACGTTATATAAGCCAGAGATAAAGGGAATAAAACAAGAATGGTTGTCACATTTCAGAATGCAAGAATAATGTTAATATATTAAATTCAATTCGCTTAAAGGTCAATGTGCGATAAGGGGTTGATTTGGCCCAACATTCCAGTGAATTTCTAAATTGCGCCTCAAGATTTTATTTCATGTTCGTTTCAAACTTGAGATCCAATTTACAGAACAAATACAAAAGTTAGAACCAATTACTTCACAATAGGTATAGTTCTGACGTCATGAAAAGGCTACTTTTGAGAATTTTCATAGAAGTATATCGACTTTGGCAGATTTTCGTACAGTTTCCCTCACCAGAAATATAGAGTACATTCAAGAACCAATTAGATAATTCACCAACTTATTGGTACAAATAAATTGAATCTCTCATATAGTTATTTTTGTGGTTCTTGCATGTGCTCTATATTTTCTATACAGAAAAAAGTAGTCAAAATCGGTCAAATTTGGCATTTTTTGACAAAATCTTCAATTTGTCCCTTCTTCTACACTCAAAAACTTAGTAATCATACATCAATTCTGTTTACTGAAAAGCCATACCCACAGAATATTTCGATGAGAAAATTTTGTGAATTCAAACAAATTTATTTTTCAGGCCAAATAATGCCCTTACCGCCCCTACTCCTTTATTTAAGTTAATTATTAAAGTTTTTTCTTTAAACTACGATTGTTTTTTGGGGTTTTTTTGTTTGTTTTTTATGTATTTCTTTTAACAAGCATACAAAATATATGCTCAGTTACATATTTAAATAGTTTCTTGAATTATCCAAAGCACTATTTAATAGTTCGCTAGATATTAAAACATATATTGAATTCTTTGTCTTTTATGCGTTTAAGTAATACAGGTAATGATCAGTGTCGTGGAGGCGATTTATGGATATTTAAAAAGTCGAGGTCAATTGAACTCTTTATATAATAGACATTTTTACTTTGTGGAACTGATCAGTGTCACAGAGGCGATTTATGGATATTGGAATTGAATTATAGATATTAAAAAATAATCGGAATCAGCTGAACTCTTCATTTAATATACAATAATCAATACGATTATTGATCAGTGTAACAGGGGCGAATTATATGGAAAGCCGTTGTGGAATTTATTCCCTATTTATTGATATCTATAAATGAATTATAGATATTAATAAATGATTGATAGATATCTATAAATCACTTTTAAATATCAATATATCATTTATAGATGTTAATAAATAGTGCGAATTATTAATATCTATAATTCATTTTTTAATATCTATAATTCGATTATTGATATCTATAATTCGACACTAATTATAGATATCTATAATTCATTTTTAAATATCTATAATTCAAATATCCATAATTCGATTTATTGATATCTATAATTCAGATCTGCATAATTCGATTTATTGATATCTATAATTCAAATCTCCATAAATCGCCCCTGTGACACTGATCAATAATCGTATTAATTATTGTATATTAAATGAAGAGTTCAGCTGATTCCGATTATTTTTTAATATCTATAATTCAATTCCAATATCCATAAATCGCCTCTGTGACACTGATCAGTTCCACAAAGTAAAAATGTCTATTATATAAAGAGTTCAATTGACCTCGACTTTTTAAATATCCATAAATCGTCTCCACGACACTGATCATTATCTGTTTTACTTTTAACGCATGCAAGACACAGAATTCAATATATGTTTTAATATCTAGCGAACTATACATAATTCCGGACATACGGGATATCAATTTTTTTTTAGTAGGTGAAACATTGGGAAATCAGTTATAATTGCATGGAAAAGACCCGAGTACAAATTATTATTCTTTCAAAATTAAAAATTGATGTTATGAATTCTCCCCGTTATTTAAATCATAAAAAGGGCTTTATATCGATTTCAACTGTAAAAATAAATTAGATATCAACATCGAAAGTTGACCTATTTCCCATAAGCTTAGATGAACAATCTAGGAAACAACTCCGACCCGGATGACTTCCGGTAAATTTTATCTGCTCTGTGATTGGTCAAATCATGATTGTGATGTCATCACGGAATTATGTATTAAATAGTGCTTTGAATAATTTAAGAAATTATTTAAATATGTAACTGAGCATACATTGTGTATGCTTGTTAAAAGATTAAAAAAAACAAAACAAAAAAAAAAAAAAAAAAAAAAAAAAAAAAAAAAAAAAAAAAAAAACAATTATAGTAGTTGAAAGAAAAAACTTTAATAATTAACTTAAATAAATTCAAGCGAATTGAACTTAATATTTTAACCTTATTCTTGCATTCTGAAATGTGACAACCATTCTTGTTTTATTCTCTAGTTTATCTCTGCCTTATAAGCTGTATAAAAACGAACATTGCTTATGAAACATTTAAATATTGCGTAGTCAAAAATTTAATTTCTTTTTAGCAAAAAATTGATTGGAAAAACAGATTTTGAGTCTTCAGTTTAAACTAAATTTTTAAAAATGACCAAAACATTTCAATTTTATTCGAAGGAGTTTATATTTATTGTGAAGTTAAATTTTAATGTCTTTTCAGCATGAATATTATTGGAAAAGTACATTTTGAGTCTTCAGTTTAAACTTTATCATTAAAAATGACCAAAACAATTCAAATTATTTGAAAATTATGCTTTATAATAACCTTTCGAAGGAGTTTATATGTTGTGAAGTAAAAAAAAATAATGTCGTTTTAGTATGAATATGATTGGAAAAGTTGATTTTAAGTCTTCGGTCTTAATTTAATCTTTAAAAATGACCAAAGCAATTCAACTTTCTTGAAAATTATAATATCCTTTCGAAGGAGTTTATCTGTTGCGAAGTTAAAATTTCATGTCTTTTTAACAAGAATATGGTTGAAAAAGTAGATTTTAAGTCTTTGGGTTTAACTAAATTATTAGAAATGACCAAACCAATTCATGTTTTTTTTAATTTTAATTTTTTGTAACCATTAGAAGGAGTTTATATGTTTCGAAGATAAAATTTAATATCTCTTTAGCGTGAAGATTATTGGAAAAGTAGATTTTAAGCCTTTGGTTTAAACTTAATTATTAAAAATGACCAAAACAATTAAAAATTTTTTGAAAATTATACTTTATAATAACCTTTTGGAGGAGATTATATGTAGTGAAATTAAAATTTCATGTCTTTTGAGCATGAATATTATTGAAAAAGTAGATTTTAAGTCTTCGGTTTAAACTTAATTATTGAAAATGACCAAAACAATTCAATTTTTTTGAAAATTTAAATTTTTTATAACCATTCGAAGGATTTTATATGTTGCGAAGTTATTTTTTAATGTCCTTTTAGCATGAATATGATTGAAAAAGCAGATTTTAAGCCTTCGGTTTAAACTTAATTTTTAAAAATGACCAAAACAATTCAAATTTTTTGAAAATTATACTTTATAATAACCTTTCGAAGTAGTTTATATGTTGTGAAGTTGAAATTTAATGTCTTTTTAGCATGAATATTATTTAAAAAGTAGATTTTAAGTCTTCGGTTTAAACTTAAAAATGATCAAAACAATTAAATTATTTGAAAATTATACTTCATACATGCACAAATGTAATCACATTTTGAAGGATTGTATATGTTGCTTAGTTAATATTTTATGTCTTTTTAGCATGAGTATGGATGTAAAAGTAGACTTTAAGTCTTCGGTTTAAACTTTATTATTGAAAATGACCAAAACAATTCAATTTTTTTGAAAATTTTACTTTTTCATAAACTTTCGAAGGAGTTTATATGTTGCGAAGTTAAAATTTGAGTCTTTTTGAGTATGAATATGATTGGAAAAGTTGATTTTAAGTCTTAGGAATAAAGTTAATCATTAAAAATGACCAAAACAATTCAATTTTTTTTTAAATTATACTTTATAATAACATTTCGAAGGAGTTTATATGTTGCGAAGTTAAAATTTCATGTCTTTTTAGCATGAATGTGGTTGGAAAAGTGGGTTTCAAGTCTTCAGTTTTAACCTATTTATTAAAAATGACCAAAACAATTCAATTTTGTGAAAAGCATACTTTCTAATAACCTTTCGAAGGAGGTTTTATGTTGTGAAGTTAAAATTTAATGTCTTTTTAGCATGAATGTTATTTGGAATTTACTACAATATCGAAATTTTTGTAAATTTTGTTAAAAACTAAGGAGTATCTCCCTCATAAAAACCTCTGTCCTTAGCTGATTTTGGCTTTACATTTAGATCATACTGGTTATTTGTTCTCTATCAGTTTTTAAACACCTTTGAGTTAATGGTCTTCCAAACGTTTAGATTTTATCTGCACTGAAGAGACATAAGTTGTCGAAATGCGCATATGCAGAACTTAAATTCACAGCAACTTCGGTATTTAGTCATTTGGAAAAGTACCCGTAACTATTCATTAATGCAAATAAAATAAAGTTATAAGTTTTCTCATTTGTTTTCACATTTTGGAAAATAATCAATAAAATTTATATATTAACATGTATTTCAATCATATCGCCGCACATATTAGACCCAGGTGTTGATGAACTCCTCAAAGTTTTCATTCAAATCACTCGAGTGTGCATCTCACACTATTAAATTGAACATTCTTTCAGTCGTTATAGCAAAAAAAAAAGAAAATTTAATGTAATAAATCAAAAATAAAATACATATCAAATGTATTTTTATCAAAATCATTGTTCGTGCCGCGTTTAAAGAAATGCAATGTAATGATCAGTGTCACTGAGGCGATTTATTGATATTAAAAAAGTTGAGGTCAACTGAACTCTTTTTATAGTATACGTTTCACATTGTAAGCACTGATCAATGTCACCGAGGTGATTTATGGATATTAGAAATGAATTATAGATATTAAAAAAAATCTTGGTCAACTGAATTCTTTATAAAATATACTCTACCAATATTAAAATGATCTGCGTCACAAAGGCGATTTATGGAGATTTGAATTATAGACATCCATAAATCGAATAATGGAAATTTGAACTGAATTATAGATATCAATTAATCATTTATAGATATTAATAAATAGCACCATTTATTGATATTTAAAAATGATCTACAGATATTAATAAATGATTTATTGATATCTATAAATCGTACACTATTTTAACCATCTATAAATCATTTGTAAATATCAATAATTCATTTCTTAATATCAAAAAATCATTTTTAAATATCAATAAATAAAGCTGTATTTAATGATATCAATAAATGCTGATTTATAGATATCTATAAATAATTATGAATATCTATAAATGATTTATTGATATCTATAATTATTTATTAATATCTATAATTCATTTATAGATATCAATAAATAGGGAATAAATTCCATAACGGCTTCCCATGGAGAAATAAAATATAACAGTACTTTTTCCAATTGTATAGGCCTTAATGTAGAATTTTATATAAAGCTTTCTTGATCACCCATAAACAGAACTTAACGCTTTTTTGTGCAATCCTTGTTTTGAATGTGTTTAGTAGTAACAATTGAATAAAACGATACGGTACTTAAATTTCACCAAATGTTTTGTCCAAACCTTAATACTATAAAACATTGCAAATGGGGGTAAGAACATTATTACTGAACAGAGTTGTCAAGAGTCGAAATCCATGAGACAAAAAGACAGACAAACTAGCTGTAAAACCATCGGAAAAATTGGCGATGGCAATGGCCCTGCCTTGATACAGGCATTTCAAAAGAAATGGCGGTTTACACCGGTTTTATCGTGTGCCAAACCTCCTCTTCAATTGTGGTAGTGTCCGGTAGCAATTCAAATTAATTGCTATTGAAATGTCGTAGATATTAAAAAAAATTATCATCCCAGTACTACATTTAAGTAAAAAAGAAACTTCAAATTTTTCTAGAAGGGACTGATACATGTATCTATTAAAGAAACTTTAATTATCGTATTGGATGGTATTGTTTGAAGCCTTGATTAATAATGCAGTTGCGGACATAACTATGCTTATTAGAAAGTCTGCACAATTTGTGCTAGCTCTCGCGTAACGAATCAACTGTAAAACATTCAAATGCAAACAAACATACTAAATTTTTTGTATTGTTTTTTTTTTATTTACACCATACCTTTACTTTGTCCATTAGGTAGAAATTCTGGCTCCCAGTTGCTTTGAATATTTTTGTGTTATCTTTTGGGCAAGTTTACGGTAGATTTATACAAAAGTGTACACAAATTGCCCCAGTGTTAATAAATTAGAATAGGAGGCCGAATTTATGGTTTTGTTTTGTTTTGTTTTGGTTTTTTTGTTTTTTTTTGTTTTTTTTTTTTTTTTTTTTTTTGTTTTTTTGTTTTGTTTTGTTTTTGTTTTTGTTTGTTTGTTTCTGTTTTCTTTGTTTGTTTGATTGTTTCACCATGTTTGAATATCAAGTTAATTATGAAATAGTTCAGACCGTCAGTTCAAAAATAAAAACAGATATAAAATAATAATAAAAAAACATTACATAAGCACGGCATATTTACAAATGAACAAAATGAACATTATAGACAAAATTTAAACCCATGAATGAGATCAGTAAGCATCTCTGATTTTTATCAGACACCCGCCATGTTACACTTGTCGATTTCACCAATAAAGTCACACCTAGTAGAAAAGAAAATAAACCTAGGCTACTTAATGAAGGTTAGACTCCTAAATGACCAAGCAGTTGCTTGCATGTTAAAAAGTAGAACCCTCTAGAGCACTATTGAAAGCGATCATGAACTTCTTCCGGATTCACCAGCATTTTGATTCAGTGACCATTGTTGCATGCGAAAATACTGAAGAACATGTATGCTCAAGGATCTGACAGGTAAAATTAATAATTTGCATACCCCAGTTGGGTTCGGCAATATAAATTTCTTATAAGACTTGTTTGGTCATCGCTTTAATATGTTACTACCCGGACGTGCCATTTTGAGCAGATCATATCAACGGATAAAATGAACTCCATGCAGTTAAGAAAAATCACAAAACGCTATAATGGGCGCCTTTAGAAATATTTCATGTAGTCTGATCTTATGCAGAAAATTGGGGGGGGGGGAATAAATTTCTTGTCGGTGATTGACTTGTATCATGTATCAATTGGTAGAATATGACTAGGCAACAGAAATCAAAGTTTTTTTTGCAGCTAAAATCGGTCGGTATCAAATTGCAAATTACTGTATAGATAATATGTAATATTTTAAACGCCTATCAGGTTTTTGGCGCAGTAAATGGATGTAGATACAAAGAGTGAGTTAGCATAGATGAAACCCATGCATGTATACATGAAAAATTATGGTTTGTTTCCTGAAAATGCTTGAAAATGTTAATTATTTTTCTTATATTACGAGATGTATCGTGAACTTTTGATATACAGCCTAACACGAAATCCTTTTTTCAACAACATATATTTTGTAAATTTGAATTTGATTTTTTGTAGTATACTCAAATCTGAGTGCTGAAGTGCTACACAGCTTATTCTGATTGCCATTTTATATTGTGCAATGTCACTTCACAAAATTCACATCCCATTTTTAAAATGAATTGTTTCTCTTTTTTTCACTACAATGGTGCTTCGATTTGCACAATGAATTAGACTTTAGGTAACAATAAGAAGTTGAGTGCAGTTTTGAAAATTTTGTAGTTCCCTATGATAAGTTAAGACTCAATTTTCAACATATTTTACACTACATTGTACTTTGTTGGATAAAAAATATTATAAACAATCTCTATTCACGTTCTGGAGATTGTAGTACCTTCATTATTCATATACATGTAATGATCCCTTGGTATCATTTATATGTAATTTAAGTGAATTTTTAAGGACAGTCACTTATCTCAGAAACACATGCTGAAAATTTGGGGAAGGGCATAAAATTACGATTAAATTGATGATACATACTTTTACCGGGTAGATTAGGGATAAACCGTTCCAGTTCCGAACATATATCGGGAACCTTCAGGAAGAACACATAATCAAATGAATTTATGACGGTTTTCTATGTGAGCATCAAACAGGAGTTTCTATATAGTATTTTTTATAGCTGTTTATATATATCTAGTAATTTGAGAAGTTATGCAAAATTGTTTAAATTTTTAATTTGTGATTATTTGGAAACCCGATCTTTGTCTAGAGTAACTTTATTGGCATTGTTCGGTAGAAGAGCAGGTTATCTAAGACGTGCAGTTCGTTTCTTTGGTAATTCTCTTGCCTTGCTTGTCGCAAAAATTTTGTAAAAATGAATTAAAGTGGACAAGCTGACCGTAAAAATTATCTGTGTCAAATTAAAAGACGCACTTTTTTTCGTTTAATAATATTTTATTGCAAATAACCAAAAGGATTGGACACAAGTTATACCAACTTAGTGCAAGTCCTCTCCTTACAATATAAATATAATCAAACGACAGCAAAACAAATAATAATTAACATAATAATTTACATTTTTTTAAACAATATTTTGAAAGAAAAAGAAAATCAAGACGGAAAAAGGACAATAGAAGAATTTGGCTGAGATCAAGAACTGACTTGTACCTAAAATCGTTTAGTTTGATTGATATATGATCGAACCTTTTTTTGAAATATAACTGAGTTTGTCTGGTCATCGTATTCATCATTTCCGAAAAGTAATATCAATACCACTGAGCAATATTGTTCTCTGGTTTATGTACAATGGACATTCGATGAAAAAATGGAAAGCATCTTCATATGGAGATCCACAATTACAGCTTGGATTACTTATAACATTTATTCTTTTTAGATCTGCATTTAGTGAGCTACACTGATACCTAAGTCTGGTATGTAAGATACTCAATTTTCTAGGACCTTCACCAAAGTACTCTAGAGCTTTAAAACTCTTTAAAACGTTTTGATTCGTTTTTTTGAAAACTTTTAATGTAGGGGAGTTACGCACAGATGAATCTAATTTATTCCAAAGTCTTACAGACGACGAGACAAAAGAGTTGTCGAAAATTCTTAACCTACATCTAGGAGTAACAGAAGTTATCACTTGTCCTTACATTATATGTATTTATATCGGAAGTTAGGGGAGGGAGACAATTACTCGGGTATTCAGGTCACATTCTATGATGCATTTTATAGAAGGTTGTTATTTTTCGATATTGTCTCCTATTTACTAGAGGATCCCAACCAGTTTCAAAATATAGCGACTCTTTACTAGCAAATTTTGGTAACCCTGTTACTATACGTGCAGCTTCTAATTGGACCTGTTCAAGCTTTTCAGCATCCCATACCTCGCATGCCTATTCCATTAAGGGTCTTACATAAGTAAGATACACATTTGATAAAGTTCGTTTCGAAAGGGTAAATTTTAGTTTTCGAAGAACATTTATTTGTTTGAAAGCCGATTGTACTATATTTTCAATATGCGTTGACCAAGTTCCATTTGAAGATAGTGTAACACCTAAGTGCTTATGATCTTTAACCTTTTCAACCGATTCATCTCTGAACTTAATATCTATATTAGTTATTTCATTATTTGAAATAACAAGAGCCTTTGTTTTCTTTGGATTTAACTCAACAAGCCAAGTCAATGCCCAATTGTTAAGTTTTCGCAAGTCTTCGTTTAATTATATTTCCATATTTAGAAAATTATCTCCAGAGTACATAAGTGAAGTATCGTCAGCGAACTATCTTGCTAGGACTTTCACATTATCTGTTACATCATTAATATATATAAGGAAAAGTAGTGGACCAAGGACCGAACCTTGAGGTACAAAAATGTACACCAGCACTAACGGACCGACGATATGATCTTTCACTATTGATACAAAGGGACTGTTTTCGGTTAGACATATTATCTTCCAACCAATTTAATAGGGATCCTGATACTCCATATGATTTTAATTTCATCTTTATTCCGGCATGCCATACTCTATCAAAAGCTTTTGATATATCACAAAATATTATAATACTGGACATGCGATTATCAAGATTTTGACACATTTTATGATATATTTCTAATAACTGGAGGACCGTAGAGTGACCCTTTAAGAAACCGGACTGATATGCATACAACATGGAGTTTTCTATAACATAATTATGAATATACTTATATACAGCACATTCCATAACTTTACCTACACAACTTAGCAATGATATTGGTCTGTAATTAGATGAATTGTTTTTATCTTCCTTTTTAAATGCAGCCATCACTCTAGCAACCTTCCAGTTAGACGGAAATTTTTCATAATTAGAGAATGATTAAACATAATTGTTAGGGATTTACATATTGTTTCAGATGTAGCTTTTAACATTTGTTGACTTATCGAATCATCTCCGCAAGCTTTACCGATTTTTTATGTTTGAAGAATATTTTTACCGTCTCGTTCAGTAATGATAATTTCGAATAATATAGCATTCGTTCTGGGTGGCAGCGCGGGTAGGTCGCGGTTATCATCGTTTAGTGATGATATCGAGCAGAAAAAGTCGTTCAATATATTTGCTTTTTCTTTATCACTACACACAAAGGTATTTGTTACGCTATCAAGTAGGGGTGGAATTGTAAAATTTGAGCCGGTTCATTTTAAAAGTCTTTTAATTAAAGACCAATAGGACTTTGGATCGTTTTTGGAATGTGAATCTACTAATTCGTCAGCACTAAAAAAAATTATTCGCGCGCGTACTAAATCATGTTATTAACTTAATTTTTTGTGCTTTGTATTTTTTCACAGAAGTAAAAGAAGGACTTAATTTATGTAGTCTATCACGAATTCTTGTTTCTTTCCTTAAATCCGAATTAAAGTAGGGTTTATCATTTGGTCTTACTCTGATAGTTTTGGAGGGAATGTGTCGTACAATCACCTCAAGATACTTGTAGTGAAACGTTCTGCCATGAAGTCAACATCATTACAATCTGTTAAATAGGGTTCCCATTTGAACCGTGATATTTCATTATTTAACTCAGTATAATCAGCATGTTTGTATCGCCAGACCTGTCTAATAAATGAATTTTTGCTAAAGTTTTGAGCTTTTAAATTGACAAGAGTACCATTGTGATAACTTATAGACCTATTAATATCTATAACTTCAGAATCTACTGCAATGTCAATTTTAGAAACCAAAACTGGATCGAGAAGTGCTCCCATTCGAGTAGGCGTGTCAATAACATTCGTGAAACTAAAAAGTTGAATCATTTCTTTTAATCTGTTATTAGATTGAGATAATAAATCCATATTTCACCTGTTATTACTATATTTTGCTCTACTGTCCCAGAAGTTATTATCAGATCCCGGAGGGCGATATACAACACAAAGAAGCAGCTTAAAGCCAGGAAGCATGACTTCACACCAAATCAACTCACCACTTTCAAACGAGAGATCATTTCTTTCCTAAATACAAATATCCCGAGATAAATACACGACCACACCCCCGCCAAAAGAGTTACGGTCTTTTCGTAAAATTTAATCTGAAAAAGCTGTCCATATAAATATCTATATCAGCGACACCGCTATCTAAATGGCTTTCAGTAATACATACAATAGAAAATTCCGACACTATATCTTCCAGGTAGGCTAATTTATTCCTAACACTGCGAGCATTTAAGTGGAATATAGAAAGTTCATGATCATTAGGTCAGGGGTTCTGGTGTACATCATTGTCAAGAATAAGGAGTACATCTTTTGTATGAGTAAGATGAATAGAAAATGTAAATTGGATGAAAGGGATTAGCTACAAAAATAAATCAGTAGCTAGTTTAGTTTAGTTTATTAGAAATTATAACTCAGCCGCAGAGTACTGCGTAACAGAAGTACACAAATATAGATAAATATATATACAAACATATATAAACAGATATTACATAATAGTGTTCAGTATTACATATAATAGCAAGACAATTTACATGATCTAGTTTAACAACTTTGTTAGATTTTTAAGAAAAAGTTACACACTATTTAAAACTTTGAAATTATTATATTCAAACATCCTACACATTTTTTCCCTACTCTGATACCTTCTATAATATTCCGGAATAAATTACTTTCTTAAATTAATAATAACGTCATTCTCGCATTCAAAAAATAGTGGTATTCGTCCCCAAGACCAGTACCACAGATTGTACAAATTCTATTTTCCCTAGGAATATTTCTCCATCTGCCCGTCTCTATCGGAATTTTAATGTTACAAACCTGTAATTTACATATATATTGCCGTAAACCAAATCGCAATTTCAAAAGGTTCCAACCGAAATTCATGTTTAAATTGTGAATAAAATTCCCCCCTAGACGAATTGTTCATGTCACTAAACCACTTTTGGATAAACTTATCTTGGAGACGCTGTTTGATATTAATTTTCACAAAGTTCAAGTTCATATTATTTTGAATATTCCACAATTCACCTAACCCACAATCATCAAATATAGATTTGGTGTATTTAATCCACTTAAAATTGTAATAACAATGCTCGCACAGGTAAAATAATAATTTATATCATTTACCTGACAATTTGTTATCACTGGACGCCAATTTATGCCAAAAACACACCATTTTCAGTTTAATCTGTAAATCTAAAGAAAATCTCCCTAATTTCCCGTACACCATAAAATTTGATGTAGATGACCTTAATCCTAGTATACGTTTACAAAATTTTAAATGTAATTTTTCAACATTTGCCTTGTTTTCAAAACCCCTTTCCGATGAATATGTTAAAATAGGTACATCAAATACATCAAATAACTTTAACTGCAGATCAATGGGAATAGATATATTTTGAATTTTTTTATAAAGAGCATGCAAAGCTTTTTGAGCTTGATCAATTAACTTTTTTCGCGCCTTGAAAAAATTCCCGTTGTAATTAAATAAAAGGCCCAAATAAACATACGAGTCCTTTATTTCTATGACTTGATAAAATAATTTAAAAGAAAAAATGTTTGAACTTTCTTTTTGAGAAAATTACTACCTTTGTCTTTGCAACATTCACACTTAATTTCCAATCTGTACAATATTTTTCAAAGACAGACAATGATTTTTGTAACTCTGTTGCCGATTCTGCAAAAATAACAGTGTCATCGGCATATAAAAGAATAAACAACTTTACATACATGGCTAAAGTTGCCATAAATTTGTCATTAATTAACTTTAAGCCATTGACATCGTTATCTGACAGATATTCTTCAAGTCATTTAGATACAAGCGAAGAGAAGGGAAAGATAACTTTCCTCCTTGCCTTACACCAATTTCACAAGTGAAGAAATCAGTTTTCAATTCCCAATTTTTAACACACGACTTTCTATCTGTGTACATGTTCAAAATTACTATAAAAATCTTCCCTCCAATATTATTCTTAATAAGTTTTCGCCAAAGTCCCATCCTCCAAACAGTATCGAAAGCTTTTCTAAAATCTACGAAAGCACAAAATAGTTTTTTACCAGAATGTAAATACAAAAAGATTAACGCATGCATGACAAAAAACTGTCTTGTACGGAATATTCCTTCCGGAAACCACCCTGGGCGTCAGTTATTATCCCGATGTCATCCGATAATTTATTAAGTCTCATATTTAGAATCGAAGTAAATACCTTACCCAGATTAGACGTCAGACGAATTGCACGATAATTGTCCAAATTGTTCGGGTCCCCTTTGTTTTTATATAGTTGCCTTATATACCATAACATTTACCAAAGGTATAAAATAATATTATATTATATAATATTGTAATAATATATTTTTCGGTTAAGGAGGTTCGCTTCTCAATTTGAAAAGAACTTTGAAAGATAAATGTTATTATTGTTGCAAATTTGAAAAAGAGATAATTACGTGAAGAAAAAAAATGATAGGTTGATGATCTCGTACTCGTAATGACAAGTGTACGTGTCGGGAAACTGATCTACCCTGAAATTTTCATAGGTTTAACATTTTACAGAATGCTCATTAAGATGTGTCAAAAGAAATTATTGATAAGGGGTTAATTGACAAAACAATATTTTCTATTTTAATGGATAAAACCAGAGAAGTCCGATACATGAGGAGCATACATCCATCTTATTATGTAATTTTACAATCTCGTTTTGTGTCTAGTGATCACTAAATGTAGTCATTGAAATAGTTGAAATTATATATTGTCTTCATTAACTATATTTTGTATTTCACACATGCCATGTATATATATTCTGTAATTGATATGTTATCTACGGAAGCATATTCGTGCGTTATCTTCTCTGTAGACTTGTTTGTAAGTTTATGAGAATAAAGAATATTTTATTTGTTTTATAAATTCGTTAATATCAGTGCTCATAAAGTACGTTTTCGTTAATAATCCCTTTTATTCGGCACTCGTCTGGTTTGTTACCGTTATAAATATGTTTTATTTTTTGCTCGACCGGTAGGGTTTCAGTGTCAGTTTGTTGCGAGTCAGGTTTATTCAACACAAGGCCTGACCAACTATTTACCGTATGCCTTTGTTTTTTGTGCTTTTTCATTGTAATTCGTGAACGAACAAAAATATTAACATACGGATAAAAACAATTTTGTCCGTTTCACGATGTTTGTACTGTAGTTCAAGAGCGGTTTAATAGACTACGCAAAACCTTGCGACCAACTGGGAAGCTTACATAATGTGAAATATAAGATTTTCTTTAAAAGGGCGGGAATGCTTAATTTAAATAATATTTACCATGTTATAGGTTGAACACAGGCTTAGCCAACCAAAATGCTTTACATTTTTTTTTTTTTATTATTTATTTTACTCATAATTTACCCGTTACAGGGGGTCCAACCTAATTGGTCGGAGAAGACCTAATTTGGTCGGAGCAAAATCGTTTGTGTATGAGTTTAACTTACAAAGAACGTTTAAATTGCTAGAAATGTTTCCTTTCGGCAATGACTAAATAAATTCACCCCTTTCAGTCAATTTTTGTTCAAAATATGTTAGATTTCGAAAGCTATTGAAGAAAAACATCAACGACCTACATTTTGAACTTCTGCAATATTTTCGAAACAGTTTTTCTTCAATAACTTTTGAAATCTTTAATATTTTGAACAAGTATTGAATGAAAAAGATTCAGTTATGTAATAATTGCCGAAAGGGAACATTTTTAACTAAAATGCTCCTTATAACTCAAATTGATACAGAAACCATTTTGCTCCAACCAAATTAGGACTTCTCTAAACAATTAGGTTGGACCCCTAATAATTATCTTCGACAATCCAGGCACTAACCGGGATTTACAACATGAATTAACAACAAAATAATATTTTTCAAACTTCCTGTAGGCTGAAGTCATCTGTAATATTCAACTAGTGATCATTATTTTTAAATTGGTCGAAGGTTTTCGAAATAAAAAATACCAAATCTGTCTTCTCGTGTTGTAATTTTGTGTTTTTATGTAGAAATAGATTAAAATTTTCCTTGATTTCTTTTTCATTTTAGATTTAAAACATTTTATAATGACTGATTATAATTGGTTTTATCTAAGGGATAGAAAATGACATTAACCAATAAGCAACCAACCCGATCCTTTAACACTATATCCTAACTGGCTGTGTGACGGGTGCCATACGTGGAGCAGATCATGCTTACCCTTTTGGAGCACCTGGTGATATCTCTTTTTTTGTAGGGAATCACACTGCTAGTGCTTTAACTATGTGGTGTTCTTGTTCGTTTTTGTTTGTTGTTTCATCCTTGTCATACTATCTCAATTCCTGTAAAGTGTGAATTGCCGTGATTTCTGATTTATTATTGTAGAACCCCCCCCCCTATATTCGTTTTTGCCTCGGTAATCGACGTCTGCCGATGTATTGGCATACACCGTAAATTGATATCACAAGCAATTTTAAGATACAAAGCGCATTAAAAATTAAATTGACACTTTAAAAAAAAATGTCAAAAAGATCTGAATAGTATTGTGAGTATTTTTTATCCACAGTGATTTGAAAATTGAATACGAATAAAACTGGTTTGAAATTTGACCCTCATGTCAAAGTTTATCTCATTGAATAAGTATTGAATCATTTTTGCTTATACCTTGAAAAATACTTTTTTGCGGACCACAATGGAACAATTCCTATCAAAATCTGACATATTTATGTATACATAATGTTTCGTATGAGCTTTACATGTTGCGATATAAACATTAAATGAATGCTAGTTAAGTTTTGAAAAGTAAGAAATTTTTAGTCAGCAATTTAAATTCATACTTTAAAATGACCAAAACAATTCATTTTTGATATATTACTTCGTCATATCTTTTCAAATGATTTTTATATGTAGTGATATACATAATGAAATGTTTAAAAAGAAACATTTTTAGCTTGCAGTTTAAGTTTGAGCCCAATCTTTACAAAAACGGCCAAAATATTATACTTTTTCTTTTAAATTTTAGTTCATCATATCATTTGATGTAGGTCTTTACGTTTCAAAGCACAAATCTATAAAATTTTAGCATAATTAAGGTTTGAAAAGAAGATTTTTATTGCACAGTTACAATTCGATGTTTAAACATTACCAAAACAAATTAGTGTTTTGAAAATGTTACTTTTCACACCATTTCCAAAAGATTTATATTGTGATATACAAATGTTATGAACTTTTTCATGTTTTGTGATGTGTTTTTATAATTCAATGTTTGGAAATTTATCATAGGCTGCAAATAGTGATGGTGAAAAACTTTATTGCAGACAGTATCACATGTTTAAGCTTAAAAAACGTAAAATTAGATTCCTTGCAGCAGTTCTTTCACAAATGTCTCCCTATTTTGATAAACTCCAGATTCTACTCTTCGGGGAATATTCATAAATGATAATTTTCTATACAGTTTGTCCATTTAATTTAAAACAAATAAAAATCATTTTTGACAAAGGGTGTCCCATCATGGAGAACTATGTATACCCTCATAGCGTTAATATTAAATCACTACTAAATACATTCCGAAGAACACTGTTAAATGCTATTGTATATGGTACATTAATCTGATTATTTGTAAATTTGTTGTTTAGAGGCAATACAAGAGTAACAAGATTGCTACGCGTAGCTATGTCCCCCCCTCCCCCCGCTGCAGTAAAGTCGATAAAGTCCCATTTGTCATGTAAAATTTTGCGATTCAAAATGGTTGCAGGATATGCGTTAGGTGGCAAACAGCCAAGCAAAATTTCAGCAAAATCCCTTTATTGGATTATGATGAGATGAGTCCACAAATTAAAGTATACATATGTTGTTGTATGCATTAAGTCGATAAAGTCCCATAACTCCCGTAAAATTTGTCGAATCAAAATGGCGATGTGATATGATCTAGTAAATAAAATAGTAAAATGTAAAATAGGAATGAATTCGGACTAGCAGTTTCTGAGGAGTTGCGTCCACAAGATTTGCCATTGTATAACAATGTGGAAATAATCGAAGTCCCATAACTCCCACAAAATTTCACGAATTGAAATGGGGATGTGATATGATCTAGTACTCATCGTGGCTAACAATTCTGTAAAATGTGAACAAATCCTGACCAGCGATTTCTGAGGAGTTGCGTCCACGAGATTTGCCATTGTATAACAATGTGGAAATAATCAAAGTCCCTTAACTCCAAGAAAATTTGACGAATCAAAATGGCGATGCCATATGATCTAGTACTAATGGTGAATAACAATCCTGTAAAATTTGAATGAATTTTGACTAGCTGTTTCTGAGGAGTTGCGTCCACAAGATTTGCCATTGTATAACAATGTGGAAATAATCAAAGTCCGATAACTCACACAAAATTTGACGAATACAAAAGGCGATGCAGTATGATCTAGTACTAATGGTGACTAACAATACTGTAAAATTTGAATAAATTCTCACCTGCGGTTTTTGATGAGTTGCGTCCACAAGATTTGCCATTGTATAACAATGTGGAAATAATCAAAGTCCCATTACTCCCACAAAATTTGACGAATCAAAATGGCGATGTGATGTGATCTAGTACTAATGGTGACTAACAATCCTGTAAAATTTAAGTGAATTCTGACCAGCGGTTTCTGGGGAGTTGCTTCCACAAGATTTGCCAATATATAACAATGTGGAAATAATCAAAGTCCCATAACTCCCACAAAATTTGATGAATCAAAATGGCGATGCGATATGATCTAGTACTGATGGTGACTAACAATACTGTAAAATTTGAATAAATTCTGACCTGCGGTTTTTGATGAGTTGCGCCCATAAAAAACGTGACACACGGACAGACGGACGCATGGACGCAGACCATTACTATGTCCCTCCGTCGCGTTGCGGCGGGGGACAATAAAGAGAATGTACTTCTGGAGAAAATTCTGTCATGAATATCATAAGGTCTAAATATTTTTTAACACAGTCATATACCCTTTTAACACAGTGATATACCGGAAAAGTGTAATCAAAAGCGGAAATAGAAAAACAAATGGCACTTCGGAGATTAAAATCCCTTAAGTAAAATATACTGATGCAACAGCAACACCCTTTGTTTGTACGTACAATCCGAGATTACATAATACATTTGATATTATAAAATCAAATCTCTCTCTTTTACCTTATGGTGAAATCAAATAATTATAATTGGTACCGGAACGAAATTTAATTTATAGTAGAAGACAAACGATAATTTGAAACACAGGTTAGTGGGATTTCGTTACCGTTTTATGCAGATCCAAGATGTCGTGTTTGTGGACAAAACTATATATATTTTAAGAAACAGGCATGACAACATAATGGAAAACATATTATAGTGACTAAAGGTATGAATTGCAAGCCATCGAATCTATATATTGCATCCCATGTCCAGATTGTCTAGAACATCATATTGGACAAATCGGAAAGTCTTGGTGAAAAAGTCTGTGTGCATAAGGAGCAAATAAAACTTCTGGCTTGCAGGAATGCCCACTTACCGCTTATCCAAATTTTTGAATTTCCTCAAAGGTTTTCGGGAGGACGCTTATCAAATAGAGATGGAGCAATATATCATAAAAGTCAAAATTTAATCCTGAAAGTACAAAATGAAAGTTATTCAGAGTAATTAATAATTCCGAAACGTCACAAAATAACGTTTCCTTTCAAAACGTTATTGCATTCATCCCGAAAATTACCTACATAAGGATGAAATCGATATTGTGTATCATTAAAAATGATACTATACCTCTTGAGGCCCGATACATAACGATATTTTGAATATTAAAGACTCACCCATATTTTATTACATAAAATAAGATAGCGGTGATTTATCGAGTTTTCTCAGTAAAATACATGTCATATTGTCATCGGTGAAAATAAAGGATTTCTAGTCACCGGATGACGTCCTAATGAAGCGACGTCACATAATCTCTTCAATGTCGTCGTCTAGTAAACAACTGGCGTATTGAAATGAAAAAAAAAATATCCACATCTAAAATCTCGGTTTGTGAGTAGAAAATCTATATAATAAAAAGCATAACTAATCTACCATCAGGAATATCAATAAAAATGTCACTCGTGTCAATCAACGCATTGGATTAAACTCGCTGCGGAACAAAGTTCCGCAACTCGTTTAATCCTTCTGTGTTGTTCTGCACTCGTGACATTTTTATTGATATTCACGACGGTCAATTAGTTATACTATAATCCCTACATAGAACAAAACATTGCTTTTGTCGGGCAACGGATGTCTGATTTTAAGAGGATTTTGCAAAATTAATGTATGTATATATGTTGATGATTCCGCATCCATGAGTACAAACGACATGAATGCAGTATTGTTCGACAGTTAGAAAAGAATTTCACTCCAACCGGCATTAGCAGCCGTCTTGAAGTAAGAACAAAGCTCATGACTGAAGACCTCATGGAGACTTCAAGATGGAGAACAAAAATAAAACCTTTGTTCCCTTTCTTTGTTCTATCATATATCTATAGAGACTTTAATTCATATGCATTTACTCCATATCGTTTCATTGTTTACTTATTGAATACAGATAAATCGTCATGGTTTGTACTATTATGACTAAAAAATTCTTATAGGATTAAACACCGTGTAAAGGGATTAATTGGAACATAAACGGGACCAATTCGGACTTTTATGATATTTTTGTGAGCGAGTTGGTCCCGTTTCTACTCCAATATATTCCTTTCAAACAGTGTTTAATCCTTATAATTTTTCTGATTTGATGATAAGTAATTTTAAAAATTCTTATTGCTATTATGCCACTCACACGTTTTTGTTCTATTTTATTATCTCTTGTTGTATGAATTTATAACATGAACTTAAATGTAGTTCGTTCAGCGTCATCTATCAAAAAATCAATGACTTCAGAAATCGCTACCGGAAATAAATTCAACCAATCATGTCAGCGTATTTCCTGTTATGCAAATTATATTAAAATTATATATTATTCTTACACATGTCTTTTTTATACAATTTATTAGCAAGTATAGGTAACATAAACCAAACTCAGCACTCCTTTTATCTACAACAACGGCAGGGGAATACAAATGGAACAAACGATTTAATGTGTCATATATCTGGTCCAGACCATACGCGTGTTTTGACCGTACGCGTACGGTCCGGACGGTACGCGTATACTCATATGGTCCAACCGTACGCGTACGGTAGGAACGTATGAGTATACATGTACGGTCTGCTACCAGCTGGACCATACACATATATTTAGACGGTATGAGTACAAGGAAAAAGACAAACACTATATTCGTTATTCAGACAAAGACGTAAGTTACAGTAAAAACTGTACCACTAACTACTAATGAAAACCGTATAAATATTTAGGTCTTTATAAAAATTATATTTTAGAAATATAACTGAAATGAAATGATAGAAGTAGTGAAATAAAAGAAAAATATTTTAAAATGTTCACACATATTTTAAAGGTGATATATAGACTTCCTTTTTATATTAAGAAGTTTTGTTCGTGGACACGGAGTATTCCTTTTTTGAGCATTGTCTTGTTTATTCGGCTTTCTCTTTCCGTGATTTTGGGATTTTCTCCCTTTTGGGGTATTTGGGGAAAATATTGTTGTTCCTTAGAAGCGTTATTCAGTTATTTTTTTCTGAGGATTTTAAGGCAAGAAGACCATATATTTTATTTCAATTAACATTCCAGTTATTATTTACGGAAAACTATTTTTTCTATTATTTGATCTCAAATAACTTTCAATTAATAAGTCAATTTTAGAAAGGCAATTCAAAACAAAATTACAGGTAAATTCTTTCTTTTTCTTATTTTCTTTAAAATGACAATTTTAGAAAATCTTAGTTGTCTGTAAACATAAGAGCTTAATTCAGTTATAATTCTGTTTACGGTATATTAATTTATCGATATATTATCCAAAAATATGCAAGACTTTGAAATAGCCAGACCGTACGCGTACGGTCCGACCGTATGGGTATTTCAAAAAAAAAAAAAAAAACTTGTATGGCCTTTACCGTACTCGTACGGTCCAAATACGCGTATGGTCTGTAACATATCCACTTTGCCTTACGGATCACGGGATTATATATATAGTCAGGAAATATAAACCCTTATCCCTAGTTAAGATTCCCGAAAAACATACAATATTAAAAATATTTGTCGCACGTTTAGGAGAAAAAATATTTACATTTTACATTTTAATTAGATAATTTTATTGTATATTTATAACACTATGAAATATGTCTGTATCAAAAGTTTTAGAATTTAAGAAATATATAGCAACGACAGACATATTGGCGAAAATGTGTTTCCAGTTCTCTCTCTTCTAAGAATTTGTTTCCCCCTTTTTTTTAAAAAAAAGTTTTGTTGAATGATGTCAATATTCTGATAAGTCAGCTTGTTTTCAAGGCATTCTATGAAAAAGCCTGATTTTTTCCATGCAAATTGTACATTTATTCATTTGGTACAAAAAAAAAAAAATGTAAAATGCCCCAAACAGCTAGGCATTATGCAAATTGCCTAAAATATTTAGTCATTTTATAAATTGTCTATATTATGGCATCGCCTATAAGATATATTTACATCACCATGTTCGTTTTACATATAGCAAATAGATTTCAAATAAAGTCATTCAATAATTGTAAGGCATTAGGTCAAACTGTGATCTACATTTCCTATTATATCACACAACAGATTCAATATAATGATATACGCCAAATCAGTACATCAAATTTATTGGTCTTCTAGTTATTCTAACATTTATAGGTATTCCAACATGCAAAGAAAAATACATTGTAGTGAATCATTTCATACTATCCATCGTGAAATAAGTTATAGAGGAACACATTTTATTATGTCAATAATGTCACATATAGTACTGCAGTTTACTACAACTACATTAAAACAAAAAGTAACATAAATGTTTGAAAATAATTAAACACAGTATCATCGATCTATCAAAATTCCAAATGGAAAATCATCGCCACACAGTCTTCATGCTATTCTCTTACAATGCTCAATGACTTTACTTCTGGAGTTTTACCAAGCGGGGGAAGTTAAAACTAGATTAATTTCCTCTGCGCCAATTAATATTTAATTTGCGCAAAAACATCTCAATGGAAATAAAAAAAAATCATGATAATATCAAGGGTACTTTTTCCATTTTTTTTTCATTTTTTTTGTGTTAATTTGATGGCCGTAAAAGGACCCAAATAAAGCCATCTTCTAGAACTTGACAGAGATGCATTTCAGTATTTACGGTCGACATCACGATCTTGTAGATTGTTACGGGATATCTGTTTCCCAGACGACAACAGATCTTTCCCTCTACAACTTAAGTTTGTTTTTCCTCTACTGGATTTGACTTAAGGGGGTAGACCTGGGGTAGGAGGAGATAACTCTGTTTTTCACTTTTTTATTACTTACGCAAACAAATAGAATCATTACAATAGGTATTATCAAAATTTTGAAATTGTAAAAAATTTTTTCCACACGGCAAATAAATATTAATTTTGTCATGAAAACAAATACCCAACATCCAGTAATTTATAATGAGTGCATCTTACTCTACATTTTTGCAATGCTGTCCAACAAAAATGAAAATGTGGAAAAGTCGGATTTCTGCCAAGGGAGGTAATTTATAGCACAGATTCAGCTATTTTATTGATTTTTACCCACTTTATTCTAAATTAAGAAAAAATGGGACGGTAGAATTTTCTGAAATTTTAATACATCTTACATATACTAGTTTTCTTTCTATTCTCAGTTTTTGGTGAAAATTAAATGACAGAATGCTTTACAAGAAGTGTTTAATAGTGACCAAAATACAGTAAAAATTTCAGCCTATATTATTTAGAGCATCCATGTATTTCAGTTCAAACTATTTCAGTTTACTATCATTATTCATGATTACTTTCACACATGTCTAAACTACAGAATTTTTCATTTGAAATAATTTCAAATCAAATAGAAATTTAATTAGAGCCAATTTTATACATCACAATCAAGTCCTGAACAGACCAAATAATATGAGGAAACAGGGTATCTTTGATGACCACTAGACATAAAACGGGACGGTAAAAATTGTTGAAAATTGCTGAAAGTCGACATGAACATGTGTAGTTTTAATACTGAAAATATTAAGAAAATTAAACGAGTGAAAATTTTTAGGCTTACCCAGGTCTACCCCCTTAAATTCCGGAGTTGACATGTTCAACACGGCGGGTGTCTTATAACTTACTCTACCAGTACACCTGATCTCACCTGTTGCGTAGATAGTTGTTAACACTAACATTGGCTTTATAAAATTACACAATATACATCCAACATTTAATACGACATTTCAAGAGTGCATACATAGTTATAAATTAAACTTCTTTTATAGTGAATGTTTAAGTCCATTGCACACGCATTCAAAGATCATTTACAATTAAAGGAGTCATCATAACAATAATAGGAGTCGACAGTTCATCTCATTAATTAAAAGAGTTCACTTCAAATAATCACAGGAGACACAATTAAAGGAGTCCATGAATGCAACAATCAAAGGAGTAAACAGGAGCCAAATAACTGCATGTCATGAATCTTCGCTCGTCGCGACATCACCCAAGCTTTTTATTGGGTGTGTGTTGTTCAGCTGTATGTGTGTCTTCATTTTTCTTTTTTGTCCCGTACTCAAGTGGTGTCCTTGTTTCTAAGAGTTTCCGATGTTGCCATTGTCCATGGATTGTTCGTTCCTTTGACTGACGGTTCGGTTCTCATTTACTTTACGTAAATATTAAACATGTTAATTTTGTTTTAATTTGTTTGTTCATTTGTTTTCCTTCTGCAAAACACCATATAAGCAAAAGCACCGTTCCGAATTGAATTTACACGGTCTACAATATGTAAACAGCTAAACAGAAAAGCATCACTTAGTATTAGTCTAGAATTGATTAACACAATACCGAAGTCACTTTTAATTTTGTTTCTGCATACGCACATTTCGACAACTTATGAAAAAACGGCAGTAGAATACCGAAGGAACAAAGGAGTGAAATTTACAAAAATCGAAGTCCAAAGAAAGGAAACAGGGTAAATGTCAAGGAGACAACATCCCGTCTTCAACTCAAAACGACCTAAAACAAAGCATCTAGCGGCCACCGTACGGTCTTCAACACAGTTAGGAACCTCACACAATATAGCAAGCCCTAACCGGCCCTGAAAAAGGTAAAATAGTGAATAAATCGAAGGAAACAAACCAAATCCGATAACCCGAATATCAAGAAACTGAAATTTAATAAGAAGACAAGGACAAGAGAATGTTATTTTTCTTCAGTGCAGAGATAATTAAAACATTTGGAATTCTATAAACTAGTTATCCCCGCACTTTCGAAGAAAGTTCGGGGATAATGTTATACCCTCCGTC
>MJUU01019699.1:61627-72810 GCA_002080025.1 Modiolus philippinarum
TATTTTTTGGAATTCTACCTAGCAACCATACTTAAAATGTTTGTGTAGTTTAGGACGAACATTTTCATCAATTGGATTTCAAAAATATTTGATTCCAATTTTGGTAAATTTCCTGAAAGTCTCAAAGACCACTTATTTTTGGGAATTCTACCTAGCAACCATACTTAAAATGTTTGTGTAGTTTAGGACGAATATCTTCATCAATTGGATTTCAAAAATATTTGATTCCAATTTTGGTAAATTTCCTGAAAGTCTCAAAGACCACTTATTTTTTGGAATTCTACCTAGCAACCATACTTAAATTGTTTATTTAGTTTAGGAATAACATTTTCATCAACTGGATTTCAAAAATATTAATTCCAATCTTGGTAAATTTCCTGAAAGTCTCAAAGACCACTCATTTTTGAAATTCTACTTAGCAACCATATATCCTAGAATTCTTTTAGTAACAATAATGACTAAAAATAGGTAGATTTAAAATAAAGTGAAAAAAATATGCCAAGGGTGTAAAACAACTGTTTTCTGTGTCAAACAGGGAGTGCGGGGATAGCTGTCGTTTCCGACAACATCTAGTTTTACTTTGCAGCAAGACACAACGCGTAAATGTATTCTTGATAAACTTTGATACTGAAGATGAATAAAGATAATTAAAAAAATTTTAATAGAGACGCAATTCAAGGGCCAAAAGACAAACAAATTGAACAACAACCCGGAAACTATAAATCGCATTAGTCCTGACTTGGTAACGGAATTTTAAAGAAAATGGTGGGTTTAACAGGATTAATTTCCTGCTACAATTCCTCTTCTATTTCGGTAATGTCAGGTGGTAAATCTTAGCTGAATGTTATATATAAACATATATGCGATTTCAGTTACATCATGGTTTTCTGATATTAAAATATCATCTTGAGGAGAATGTTGCCGGTCTTAAAAACAGTTTTAAGGTTTGAAATTTATTTTACAAAATCGACTGATTTTGAACAAAGATTTCTGAGATAGGAACATTGAATTTCAAAGTACTAATTGAAACATAGAGATGAAATAGTTGTATTTACTTGAAACCTAAATACGTTATCCGAATTGAAAATTGCATTACTGTATTATATTTTAATAAGACCACATGTTGCAAATGTATGTAGAGTGAAAGGATACGAAGTAAATGCACATGAGACACAGTCTTTACAAATACATGGTAAAGCCATTAAATCGAACAATGCTTTTATTGGTATTTCTTCATCTTGAAGTCACCATCAGGGCTTCAACAATGAGCTTTCCTCATGCCTCATAGCAAGTTCAAGGTGGCTAATATTTGTCCGAATGTATTGGCGATACAATGAAAAATGTGTTACAGTAGAGCGAAAAAAATGTATATTAATTTGCTTGAACATTTTGTAAAATGGCTAGAATTACCTATATATTTTTATTCTGTTTAACAACAGACTATCAACATTCTTCACAAAGCCATCAAGGTAGCATTCGTTGATCTGTAAGTAAGCAGGAGATGCTTTTCACTTTCCAATTTGACAACAAAATCCGCAATTCAATATTCACCGTATCTTGAATTTGACATAACACTAATAGTTTAAAACTAATTGTTTATAGAATCGAAGCTAGTTCACTGTTATGACAAAAAAAATAATTCACTATTAGTTCTACGGCGTTCCGGTGGTGCGTCGGACTAGAGAACAATCAGAATTTTAGCTGCGTCTCCAAATAATGAAATGGAAGGGAAATACTTAAGAGTCTTGCGGAGAGGCGAACATCATATCCCTAATGAAACAGTTCACAACAGGATCCATTTCAAGAAACTTGAACATACATAAAGCGAATATTGGAATAACTTTCAAATAAAAACATATTTTACATGTAGATTTCAAAGAAAAAAAATAGCATTCTGTTAAATGTTTTACAATATCCTTGAGATACATGTTTTTTCGCCCTTTGATACACTATTTCCTCGCCCCCATTAAATATCTACAAGTCCTTTTGATCCTGCATAATCAATATATATGTAATTAAAATCTGAAATCTGAAAGAATAATATTGTTGCTATAGCATATTATGGTGTTACAACAAAAAGTCTTTAATTAATTTTAAAGCTGATCAACATCATAACAATTTTTCTTTTTTATGACTTATACATGTAATTAACCTTTAACTTTAATTCCAAACTTTTAATTTGCGGAAACGTAATAATTAATATTTGAAAATTTCCGGAGAGTAATGAGCCCATTTCAAACTAAGTTTTCAAAATCAAAGCATATTGTTTAGCTGTCTCTGCTTATTTGACAACTAATAAAATTATATTTAGTCAAAGTAACATATTTTATGGGATTTTTTTTTAATTTCTTTTCGCAGTTTTTTTTTTAATAATAAGGAACAATTGAAATTTAATACTATTTCATATCTGAAATAAAGCAATTTATGTAATAAAAAAATGTAGAGAAACCCGCAGACTTAATCATATAATTACATGTATCTATTGTATAGTCTCTTTTTTGGTTGTTTGTTTTTATACATGCAGATTTTAAAATTTTTGGTTTATTGTCATCCAAATATTTTGATTTTATCTGCATTGAAGAGACATGAGTTATCGATATGACCATATGCAGAATGTAAATTTACAATTACTTCAGTTTTTGTATTTCTTAATGTGTTCATAGCATTCTATATTGATAAAAATAATATTTAGTATAGTTATTGGACATAAATCTTTATAAACACAATTGTTATTAAATCAAATAGCAATCTACATTTCTATATATACACATAATAAGTATCTAGTGATAACATAAAAAAGTAATCTAGATCTGTGTATGTCTGTTAATAAAACACTAACTTGTTGATACAGTATCACTGAACTATCTAGATTGCAAATGGGCAATCTTGGTCAAACAGTTCTACTTCTATTCTCTTTAAGGAGGTACATATAGACCTAGGTTAAGGGACATAACTCTTTAAAATCATTTGCATATTTGTTAAGTATATTGTAAGCTTCTAAATAACATAGATGATTTTTATTCTTTTTCTTATAAATGCTTAAAAAGCATCGATGAAACCGACTGTTTCAAACACCTTACTGATTTAAAGAGTTATCTACCTTAACCTAGGTCTACTACCTTAAATATCTTAAAAATACAGTATATGTAACTTTACTTATGAAGTAATATCAAAGAGGAACTTTAAATCCGAGGTCATGTCATCGAAGGTATCATAAGGTTTTCCATAAGACATACATTTGTATCTTATGATTAAAATTAGAACAATCTAACGACAATCTAATGACATATCTTAGGGTGTTAACCGATGCTGGCATATGACCATCTTAGAATAAATGGCATCACTTAGGTCTTATGTATTGCTTTAAAATCATTGATAAGATAAGAAAACAAATTGTAGTAGAATTCTAATGGCATGAACAAGCAGAACTAAATGTTGTAAAAACTATACTTCATTTGTTTCAAAAATGATACATTTCAATTGCATTAGTTAAAAGTAGGTAAATTGCATAATTTATAATATTTATAATATTTTTAAATGTATGTTTATATATAACAAGTGTAACAATTTTACTTAGGTTCTGCTTTCACTACTTGTTGTGGTCCAAGCCCTTGCAAGAGTTTTGGTGATCTGTAAGGTTTGACACATTTGACTGTCTGTAGGTGGGGTCTTTCATCTGGTTTGCTAGAGACGAAAATTGTGTAAATTTCGCTTTGCGTATTTTTAACAAAAACAAGAAGATTCAAATGTTGAAAATTCGCAAGTTTCAGTAGAAATATTTACATTAATGCAAAAAACAAAAACAAAAACAACAATAGTTTTACTGATTGTAAAATAACATCTTCAAATTGAAAGTCATTTTAAATATCTCGTCCACTCAATCTATTAGATTCAAATAATACTGATATGATCTAAACAAAGCAAAACATTACAATTTTAGACATTTTGGATATTATTTAGACTTTTCTCTAATTTGTATCAATTATCATAACTTTACTTGTTGTTTTATGTTTACATGAGAAATGGCACAAAAATAATGTAAGCCTCTAGCTCAAATGAATTCCCAACCTTTCAAAATTTTAAGAAAATGCAATATGGGCTTTAATCCCAATAAGACACATCGTTAAGCATCTTTAAGAACTTCTGTACCTTCCATTCATCACTGGCGCTAACAGAGTCGACAAAATAAATTGTTCTAATGTTTTCATGCATGAAAACAATTCTGGACAATAAGTGTGAGTGACTCACATAATATGAAAATAAGATGAATGTATACTATTTTCAGTTTAAGTAGAATCCGTTGATAAGCAACTATAAAATATTAAGTACATTTTTTCATTTTTTTTCGCCTTCCAACAATTTAGATGTAATCGATTTAATTAACAAGTATCGATTATCCCTCGGATACTCTTTCAAAAGATCGCAGATTGGAAGCAAAGAAACAAAACTTGGTTCAAATTCTTTCAGCAAGTAATTCTTTTAAGGAAACGTTTGCAAAAGACGAACGACCGACGACAGACGAAACGTGTTGAGGAATCTCACATTGGCATATCCAGGTAAGATAAAAAGAATAATTCGTTCCTCACAATTTGGTTCCGTTTTTATTCTAAGATAAGTTCGAAAATCTGACCTCAATCCTATAAAATATAAATGAAAATTTTAAGACTTTTATTGAAATTGTGTACATTCAATGGTTTTTACACGTCCCGTCTGCATCTTATTTCCATATTCTGACAATTGTTTTTATGCTTTCATTGTTTTTTCTTGAATACAAAACGTGTTAACGAGATTTTAACATTATATAAATGACCATATTCCCACAGACACAAGATCTAACCTGGATGAATTTATTGAATTTATTCATAATTACCACCCATCCATCAAGTTCACCGTAAACATCTTAGAAACAAGGAATACATTCCTCGATACAACATCTTCACTTGTCGATGGCCAAATTGATTTTGACTTGCATACTAAACCAACAGATGCACACGCTTATTTGCTCCCTAGAAGTTGTCATCCAAGACATTGCAAAAATGCCATACCATATGGTCTTTCGACTCGAATACGCCGTATCTGCTCACAAGAACAGACATTGAAACAAAGGAGTAAACAACTTAAACAACATCTTGTTATCAGAGGTTATAAAGAAAACGATGTTGAAAAAACAATTCGAAAAAGGTCATCATTTGATCGAACTCAATTATTATAATATCGAGGCAAGAGGAGGTAAAAATGCTCGTCATCCGTGGGTTACTACCTTCTATCACAAGTTGGCACCTGTCAGAAATATCCCGAGAATGTATGCCTGTTCTCCATACGTCACCAAAAATGAAAGCCCTCTTCCCTGAATCCCCACTTGTATCTTTTCGCCGACCCAAGAACCTGAAAGACATCCTCGTCTGAGCTAAACTACCATCAGCCGAGAAAGGCCAGTTTACAACATGTCGGGATAGACGTTGTAAATTGTGTAAATATAGTTCCACGACTGAAACTTTTCAAAGTACAGCTACCGGTGATATTTTCAAAATCTTCGGACAATTATCATGTCATCTATCTGGTTACATGTTCTGTCTGTAAAGAACAATACGTTGGTGATACAGGAAATGCCCCCAATCTTCGCATTAACTTGCACCGTTACCATATCGAAAACAAAGACCAGTACCAGGCCACTGCAATCCATTTTAATACTCAGAATCACAACTGGCAAAATATGCAAGTCATCGCAATAGATCAAAATAGATCGTGGAATGTAAACCAGAGAAGATCTAAAGAAAGCTACTGGATTGATCGTTTAAAACCCAGTCTTAATATCAGGACTTTAGATCAATAAATGCCTTGGTTCAAAAATAGAAATTTTTGCTATAAAAAATTATGAACAGACAACAACAAAAATTTTTTCACATCACTTTTATTTAGGTCACGCTTCAGTTTCCGACATGTAGTTTACTGATTAAATTAATTTTGTAGTGTAGTTTTTTGTAAATAGTTTATTGTTTTATTATATTCTACGTTGTTTTGAGAAAGACTCGGATAGAGTTGAAATATAAAAAGTATTTATACTCGTGCTATTCACATTGTTCAAACTGAAAGTGTATAAATGAAGCATATTGTGTGTATCTGTTTAGATCTAGCACAACAGGGACTTTGGGTGTTTTTGCTTTGTTTTATGTTGTTATATATATATGAAAAGTCGGCTTAATTATGTCGATTTATGAACAAAATACAGCAAAATGTATTTTTTAGACATAACATTTTACATTTTTCATGACTAGAAATTTTTCAACACTGAAATTTGCCACAAGAAAATGGATAATTATATTTTAGTTATATTCTGAGTGGACATTTTGGACGATATCTGCGATATAAAGACTCATTTGTCACTGTATATCAAAACCATTTCAAATTCTGGAACCTCAAATACTCCCTTATTTCATTGAAACCGTTATCAATATCTTTTAACGTTCCACTAAAAACGCCAATTTTCAAGGTTTTATCGCAATTAGATTGTATCTTTTAATTAGGAGATAAAAACGTTCAAAGTTAATTTTATGTAAATTTAAGCTGGAAATTGTTAATTTCAATTCTTACTTTTCTCATTTAGATTTCAAGATTATTTTGAAATATTGCAATAAAGATGTAAATTTTTCCACTTGAAAGTTTTAAATATAATTTTTTATCATTTCTGTGACATAACCGATTGAGTGTTCCAAAATGATGAAATTTGGAAAATGAAACTAGAAATTAGACAACTTTTATTTTTTCTGAAAGAAATAACTGCCAACACAACCTTATTCATGGTCAACATGTTATTTGTACTTATATTAAGATCTGTGTGACTGTATTGAATGGTTAAAGAAAATCACATTGCATACGATTACAAAACTGTAATGTTTGAAGATAAATGGGTAAAATATAGTGAAGTTTAAACAAAAATTGAAATAAGGTATTATTTCAAGGAATAAAAATGACACCAAATGTCCGAATCGATCAAAGGGAGAGACAAGTAAGGAAAATCCGCATAACATACGACAGATTCAGGGAAACACAATCCAGCACAGAACATTTTTGACAAGCCGTCATATTCCCGACTTAGAACGGGCATTTTATAAATAAAATGGTGGGATAAACCAGGTTTAATGATGCATCAACCTCCCGCTTATATGACGACTTACTATAGCTTCTGTGTGCCTAGATTGTGTTAAATGTCAAAGCCATAATATTGTCAAAACATTGCATATTTTTTACACAGGTAAAATATTTTTTGTCGTTCGATGTTCAAACCTTGTCTCATACTGTTAAAAGGTTTTTGTCGCTCGTTGCACAAATCACACTAAAGTGGCATAAAGAGAAACCTCAAATAAGAAGCGAAAACTTAAACAAAACCGTCTTCAATAAAAGTGGAAATTGGAATTGAATATTTATCAATCAAATCTGGATATCGGTCAATAAATTTCTTCAGAAAAACTATTATCTGCCTTTATCGTAGTCCTTATTTAAAAGTTTACGAAATAAACAAGTTAAAATTTGGCCACATAGCCATTTTTCTTAATTTTTAGGGTGGGGGGAGGGGGATTATTTCGATATTTGTGAACCTAAAAGAATAATATTGAAACAAAATGACCCAATTAGTTGCTTAAATAACACAAAACATTATTACACAGCCAATTAAAAGATTCATATTTAGATTATTCGAAGATTTTCATTTCCGAGAATTGGCGTATCATTTCCGGGAAAAATCATTTTCATTTCCGGGAATGTTTATACACCCCCTGATTCGTTTTACTTGTCTTTTTTATCGTTCGTTTTTCGTTTTCCGTTCGTTCGTGTATCGTTTTTGGTTCGATCGTGTATCGTTTTCCGTTCGTTTGCGTTGATGGTTCGTCTGCACGATAAACGCGTTCGTTCGTTCGTGCAAGGAATCAAACGATTGAAAACCAAATAATTAAATTTGATTGGTTACTGTAAAATACTAATTCGTTCGTCTGGACGAACGCCGCTATCGTTCATTCGTCTGCACGAACGCTAGTATCGTGCGTTCGTTTGTGCGTAAGTTCATCATCACAATCCCTGTTATCGTGCACCGATGATTTAGCAGTATAAATTATTTATAGTGACTTTCTCCATTCGTCTATAGTTCAAATTTTTATTTACTTTGATCGCACTTTTGTACCTTCACGTTAAAGATTCACCTACTGAATAGGTCGCCTGAATTTACCTGCAAGGCTTCATATAAAAAATTCGACGTCTTTAAGAGACTGTTCACGATATCAAACATCAAACAACACCATCTGCATGTTCGGTCAACGTTTAAAATTTATAAACAAAAAACTTCATAGGAAAAAACTATTTACGTCAATAATAACATAATACAGATTTTATGTAATATCTGGGACTAATATACAATCGGAGACATATAATTAATGAGGCTTGTTTAGGGGGGGGCAATATCCCATATCCCAGTAAGTCTGGACTAAAATATCCCTTTGAAAATTGAAGATATCCCATTAATTATTGAAATATCCCGTTTTCCGTAGTCAAAATATCCCATATCCCAGTACTTTTTGTCCCAAATATCCCGTATCCCATTAGCAAAAGTCGTAAATATCCCGTATCCCAATATACCCTAAACAAGCCTCAATTAGTATATGTCTCTGATACAATGTAACATTTATACTAGTCCCAGGTAATATTAACCATTCAGGAAGCCGACGCAAACATTAGATTGGAATTCCATACTTAAGTCAGCAGTTAGAAACTTTTGACTTCTTTTAAAAGCAAATATATAATTACGAAAATGAAGTTCACTTTGGCTGAAGCATACTTACTGTCACAAAATTTTTATATGTTGTTTTGTGTACATTTTTTGTACATGTATTTTTGTATATTTCATTTACCCCAGGGCGTATTATTGCAACCAGCTTTTTTTGTCAACTGAATAGCCCGTTTATTAAAAAAAGAAAAGAAAATAAGAAAAAAAACGTCACAGGTGAAGAACCAGTATATTTGTACCATTACAATTTTCACACTTTAAAATAATAACTTTGTGTATGGATTTCGATATTTGATATAATCTGCACTGATGAGAGAATCATGAGACATAAGTTGTTGAAATGGTCATATGCAGAATATAAATTTGAGTAATTTCGTACTATGTTTCCACATATACGCATCCATTTTCGGAACTTCCCGTTCTGCCATGCAGGTTCAGACATGGTATTACCAGATAACCTTCTTTATTGAATCAATCATGCCCTTTCCTTGGTGTTTTTTCCATGGATAAAATGCCTGTTACAACAACATATCTATAAACAATCTTATCTATAAACAATCTTTGTGAAAAACAAATAAATCTGTCTTTGCAGAACTTTGACACGGTTCGCACAATTTAAAAAAAAAGTTTGTTGCTGTCATGAAATAAACACGGAACACTTTATATTTTTAACCCATTTGAAAAGGTGACAGATCAATAAACTTGAGCGAGGATGAGTAAAATACAGGGGTTTGTAGTAGTTAAAAGAATTCATAAACTGTGTGTTGGCGACTTTGCAATTACACAATTTATTTTACTGAATTGCATAAATGACACTGAGAAAATCAACAAGACACAGAAAAAAACTGACAAAATTAACAAAATGTAATAAAAGATAGAACACCTGTTTATATTGTGTACACATGTTTCGTCAGTATGTTTAAGCAGATTTTGGCGGCACTTCATTTCCATGAATTTGCAAAAAATAGCATACATCGTCATTGCAAATTATGTTAACTTCAGTTCTGCGAGTCGGATTTCGTAAATCATACCTCATCTCCACAAATTGTCAAACCTGTTGAAGGAATACCACGAGTATGAAAACACAATGTCACGAGAGAAGTTCCATCATAATAATATTTGTCCCGAAGAATAAAACGTTATGTACAGAAAATTTTCCTGTTGAAACAATTTTAATTGCAAATGGAAGATTAAAGTCTTAGGTGGAGCAAATATACAGGCGTTGACAATAAAAGTACAGCTTTTTTCGTTCTTGATTCTAACGGAAGAAGACATTCAGATATGCTGTTTTCGAATTATATTTATATACCCGAAGTGAGATTTCGTCAGTCGATTTTGAAAAGCTAACATTTAGTGAATTGTTTTGCAAATTAATCTCGTTGTATGTATTGTATGCATTGCGCATGTATACATGTATATGTGAAAATCTAGTAAGTTAAAAAGTCTTTCATCGTTTTGAGAAATGTATTTTGCCAGGAACGGAATAGGAAATATGACCGTATCATTTTGTCCTTCCGTAAATTAAAATAGATTTTATATTTTAATCTAAAGTTTTAATTATATTTTGTTCGTTTCATTTTTCTATAAAGAATTATTATTTAGATGTTTATTTCTTTCATGTTTTGTCGATTTCATTCTTATATCCTATTTTGATAGACAAAGTAGCGATTTTTTACACAAATATTGTTTATTTTTATCAAACCGTAAATATTTTCGGCTAAAATGTATCAAAAAGTTGTGTCACAAAGATCCTTTTTAATTAGCAATTATTGTTTATCTGTCAAACCGAAACAGACAATGTTTATTAAAAAGGATAATCCGACTTTAAGCCAAATAACTTTTTTTGGATAAAATTGTAAAAAATCATTTTATTGGATAACGTAAGTTTCTTTCCTTCCTGTCAATCAATTTCTAATATTTATAGTATTTTTATGAAATATATTTTTGTTATATTTATTGTTGATCGTTGAAATATGAAATATGGAAATATCAGCAACTTCGCATCTATGTGAAATACGAAGCTATTTCCCCAGAAACAAAGACTGTGTGATTCGGTTAAACACCCGGTCAAACTACTGTCTTGCATTTGTCAAATACAAACTCGCTATCAGATTGATACACAAGCAAATATCTATAAGGATACGCACGGTACAAGGAATAAATCACAAAGTTGAAGACAAAAATACTTGTTCCTTCCATCCGGATGGTTGGTGTACGCAGGGCTTGATATACATGCATTAATGTGCAAATTATCAAATAAATGAACGTGCAGAAAAAGCAATCATAAAAAATTACATTACTGTTCTTTCGGAAAACCCAAAGTGTAGGATTTTTTGTGGCAGCTGCCAAAAGCTGTATTAAGTACTAAATTGAGTTATTTTCTAAGGTAGCCTATTGAATCACATAGTTC
>MJUU01019699.1:75427-113911 GCA_002080025.1 Modiolus philippinarum
TTAGTATTGCGGACACCGGTATAATATAAAATAGAGAAAAAGTGCCCTTTCTTTTATATTTATGGTTAAATTATATAGCGTTTTAGTATTGGGGACACCGGTATAATATAAAATAGAGTAAAAGTGCCCTTTCTTTTTTATTTACAGTTAAATTATATAAAAGTTTAGTATTGCGGACACCGCTATAATATAAAATAGAGAAAGAGTGCCCTTTCTTTTAAATTTATGGTTAAATTATCTGAGGTTTTAATATTGCGGACACCGATGTAATATAAAATAGAGAAAAAGTCCCTATTCTTTTATATGTATGGTTAAATTATATAAAGTTTTAGTATTGCGGACACCGGTATAATATAAAATAGAGAAAAAGTGCCCTTTCTTTACTATTTATGGTTAAATCATATAAAGTTTTAGTATTGCATTTTATAAAGTTTAAGTATTGCGGACACCGGTATTATGTAAAATAGAAAAAAAGTGCCCTTTCTTTTATATTTATGGTTAAATGATAAAAAGTTTTTATATTGCGGACACCGGTATAATATAAAATAGAGAAAATGTGCCCTTTCTTTTATATTTATGGTTGAATTATATAAAGTTTTAGTATTGCGGACACTGGTATGATGTTAGATAGAGAAAAAGTGCCCTATCTTTTATATTTATGGTAGAATTATATGAAGTTTTAGTATTGCGAACACTGGTTTAATATGAAATAGAGAAAAAGTGCGCTTTCTTTTTTTATATTTATGGTTAAATCATATAAAGTTTTAGTATTGCGGACTTCATAAAAAGTGCCATTTCTTTTATATTTATTGTTAAATTATATGAAGTTTTAGTATTGCGAACACTGGTATAATGTAAAAAAGAGAAAAAGTGCGCTTTCTTTTATATTTATGGTTAAATCATATAAAGTTTAATATTGCGGACACCAGTATAATATCAAACAGTGAAAAAGTGCCCTTTCTTTTATATTTTATGGTTAAATTACATTGAAGTTTTAGTATTGCGGACACCAGTATAATATGAAAAAGGGAAAAAGTGCCATTTCTTTAATATTTATTGTTAAATTATATGAAGTTTTAGTATTGCGGACACTGGTATAATGTAAAAAAGAGAAAAAGTGCGCTTTCTTTTATATTTATGGTTAAATCATATAAAGTTTTAGTATTCGGGACACCGGTATAATATCAAATAGAGAAAATGTGCCCTTTCTTTTAAATTAATGATTAAATTATATGAAGTTTTAGTATTGCGGACACTGGTATAATATAAAATAGAGAAAATATGCCCTTGCTTACTTATTTATGGTTATGTTATAGAAAGTTACAGTATTGTTTAAATGAAATTTGAAAGTAATGTTTCTTTTCGTAGATAGTTTTGACTGATTTTGCAGTATCTTTCATTACTATAAATCAGGATGTTTTGATTTAATTTTAATTATTTTTTATTAACATTGTTTCTTATATTTATTAATTTCTTTTCCGTTTTTGCTGACAAAATTACACAATTTTAAGTTTTTGCCGACCCTATTCGGATATTACGATCTCATGTTCATTTACTCCATATCCTTTCGTAAAATATTGTTACGGCAAAAGTGGTAACAGATCCCGAGAGATAGTTTGTAACACCGATGTCATAAATGCTGTTTCTTTTTTCTTTTGTCAAAATTAACAGTTGTTTTATTTATATGTGGTTGTATGTATCACATTGTAATTTATACTATGAAATTTTAAGACTCTCGACTTTTATTACACGCTCATATTTTTCATTTCGAATTCGTTTCATGAAAATAAATAAGATTATTTAACCGACACGGTGCACGTTACACGGTACACGGTACACGATACACGATTGAGAACTTTCTGTATCATTCATCGTGCGAATCGTGAGCGCTCAACGCGTGAATCGTGTGCGTTCATCGTGTGAATCGTGTGCGTGTGGTATGGAATGTTGAACGTTTCCATCGCTGTAACTTTGTTTACAATTTCATTGCTTGTAAAACGATCGTTGCTGCTCTAGACCAGTATTACCCTGCAAAAAAGAGGTGATGATAAGTTAACCATCTTTTACACTGGCCGAAATGTTGATACGTCGCAAGCAGGTGCATTGGGAAGGCAGGAGAACATCGTTGATTACCTTTCGATATTCTTCTTATAGAGAAATTTTTAATGAGGTCAAATTTTACTTGTTCGATAAAGTGCATTGTAAACCATAATTCAAACTTAACTTTACCTCTTACCAAGGACTATTTTAACATGTAATTTCTATTTTCCTATATATACATTACATATTTTATTTCATATATATATATATTTGACATATGATATGGAACGTTCATTATGCTATTCTTACCATTGAAATCAACGGATTTGAAAAAAAGTTTGATATTTGATAAATTTTTGTTTTGTTTTGACAATTTAGGAGTATTACACAATCATATAACTGGCAGTCGGACTAATGAACCTTCCAGCTATCGCTACAGGGCCAACTTAAATTTATGTTTTAGATACGACAAGCGAAATCTGCATGGTGCACTCTAAGACTTAAATGGGGTTGTAGATTTTAAGATTTATTGAGGAGCCAAAATAATAAAGTTTTTGCGTTTAGACTAAAAACGCAGACAAATTTTTCAATATCCTGGTTTTCAAATGACATTTGGTAGTTTTCCGGTTGGAATTCGTAGATTCAAAAATATCCAGACTTGATCATGAGGCGCGATTTTACCCGTCTTTTTTTTAATGTGAGGCGTTTATTGTCCCATTCTGTGAATTTACTGGGTGTAATATAAACAAAGTACAAGTTTGCACATATTGAATGGGTAACTCATGAACAGCGCTATTTGTTAAGGATTTTTACGAGAAAAACATACGCCCCCTTTCCTAATATTTTACAATTTGTGGATGCAAATAGACAATAAAGGCTCGTTAAGATTTAATCTATCCTTGACAACAGTCCAATTTTGTCAGACGCAATTTTAAAAGTAATTTATAACTTCATTTAAATTGTGGTTTGTTAATCCCCAAAGTATTAATTTTTAATACTTTGAACCATTGTTATTCATGTAGAATGCGCAGTCACACACAATCCTTATCATGGGCAGAGTGTTAATAAATTATTACAAATGAAAAACGTGACGTTTGGGAGCGTCACTACAAACATCATCACATGACGACGTAATATTACATCTGCCATTTTTGTTTCGTTTCCTGTTTGTTAAACAAGTAGATATATCAAAGCTCCTTAACTCGAATTTTTTAAACATTATTATTATTATCATAAATAATAATTGCACAGTTAATGCATTCTTATTAAGAATTGATTATTTAAATATTCTTTTTTCCCTCGCTCGCGATTTATATAATTATTCATCTGCCATTTGTAACATCTATATTTATGTACGTATATATTATACTGTATTTTCTCGGAAGATGTCCTTGGTAATGGATTTGGCTTCCAGTTTCGATATTTGGGAAAATGAGTACTTCTTTTTTGACTATACTTTTGGATTATGGCTTTCCATAGTATTTGATTTTATTGCTGCTGGTGAGAGGTTAATTTTGTAATTTGGTTTATAAGAAATCAAGTTATCTTATAAAAGCAGCAATATACAAAAATCTCAAGCCTATGGAGTGTATAGGTCACTGTTGATTAGTTACTGTCGATCATGTAGTTTATATGCTGTCCCAAAATCTGCTTAGTTTCATCTGTTCAGAAATTCAATGGCCGCCACTATGCCATTATTGACAGATATGACGTAATGAAGAAAGGATAACAGAAAACACTTACAATGGCCGAACAATACAGTCACATGAAACAATCCACTAGGGAACTGCAGAAGAAAAACAATAACATAACAAACATTGACAACGATATGAACTCGGGATAACCAAACTTATTACCGGCACTAGCAACAGCTTGTGGTATGGTTAAACCGGGTTATGGGTACCCAAACCTTCCCTTTCTCTATCCCGTTTGCCTTTAGTATAATAAACATACAAATAAAACCCACTACCCTTAAAAGGAAAAGAAGACAAAATGTAATTTAGCAAGATGGACTAAAGAGTGCTCGCAGCTAAACTTCCGGCTAGTTCAAGAAGCGTAGTCTACTGGTAAAACACTGTCCCACTACGGAATAATAATCTTTATTCAAAACTTCCCGGAGGGTTTGGTGAAGAATCATCATCATAGTGAGAATCCAGTATAATTTTAAAATCTTCAGGTCATTGCATCCTAAAGCAAATTTAACGGAATCCTGAAAAAAAATATTGTCAATATCCCCTATTATGTAAGTTACGTCCCAGTTTTTCTGGATTTTTTTTTATCAGTTTTGACATTTTTAACAACATTTCCGTAAACCGAGGGTGAACATTGGCTTTAGTAATTAGCTGTTTGAGAGTCGCATTATATTTAGATATCAAATGTTCATATAATCTATACAATTTCTTAAATGTGTTTGTCAATTTATGAAATATGTGACTTTGCTGTAAAATTTTTGATGTGAAAGTAAGTTTACGTTTATTAAAGTCGTCAAGAGTAGAACAGAAGTGTCTGTGTCCAAAATGAAAAATCAAAACAGCTGGATTTCACGTCTTCACAGATTTGATGTAACCGGTTTTAACTCAACCCTGGATTGACTCACTGATAGTATTGTTGTTGCCACTAGCGGAGCAGGACATGCTTACCTTCTGGAGCACCTGATATCACTCCAATTTTCACGAGAGTTCAGAATATAAGTGCCTTAGTTCTAAATGTCGTCTTTTTATTTCCGTGCATTGTAGCTGTCACACATCCTTGTTTTGTCTTTGTATTGTGCCATGTCTTTAGACTTTAATTTTTGTGATCATCATTTCTTTTGTTCCTTCGGTATTCTACTGCCGTTGTTAAAATTCATGATTCATGAACACGACGCATAGCAACGCTTTCGTAGCGACTTGACATTTACCTGTTATTTTTATATAAGGGCCTGTTCAGTGATACTAACATTATCAGACGATGCATTTCAAAGGAAATTCATAAAAATTATTGATAATACAATATCTGTCCAGATTTATACAAAAATGTTTTGGTCGCAATGTTTTTACAAAACCTACATGAAGAAATGTACATCGTTCGGAAATGTCATCCTCCTGAAACTATGTTTCCAACATCATTCTTAAAAAATGTCTTTTTAATCCTTTTGGCGATCGTCATTTCCGACACTCCGATCACACCTTTTTTCCTAATTATTTTATAATTGTTTGAAAAGTTGTTCTGTTTAGAATTTGTAGGCGAAATATTGCTCAATGGAGGTTATATGATAGCAATAAAATTAATCAGTCTCATTAAAACTCTTGTAAGGCTAGGTAAACGAATCACGAATAGAAATATGTTTAGAATTTTCCCGTCAGGCATTTCTACCAGTCTTACATTAACTGTGAATGACCCTTCTTTGGGGTAATTTATTTTAAAACTGCGTATTACAGTGTATTTCTATTTTTAAGGTGTAGTGGGCGTGTTTTTACTAAGAATTTCAATTTTTAAATACTCATTTCTTTATTTTTTGTATGATGTTTAGTAATATTTCCAGAAACAGTTTAGACAGCAATCAGTTATAATAATAAAAATATCTCACAAATTATTTGTTGGCTCAAAAACGCAATAATGACGGACGATTTTTAGTCTTTTTGATGTATTTCCAGTTAATGGCATCAATATTTGTAATTTGATTCTGTAAATTTAAAATAATATACAGGTCTTTATTAAGTTAATGCCGCAAGTGTTATCTTTAACTGCTGACCTCAATAAAACAACAACAGAAATTTTGATCTAAAATTAGTAATTGAAGTGAAAGAAGGTTTTACTTAATACGTATGAATTGACCTTTAGACTGCAAATTGATCAATTTCATTCATAAACTGTTTGTAAACTGAACAAATAAATATTACGAACAAGATTTCTAAAAATAAATTGTTCAATACTCTCTGTCAATATTTTCTCACTTGTTCAAAACTACAAGGCAAATATGAAAAAGCAAGTGAGAACCAAACCATTAGTTTAAAACGAATAATCCAAGGACAATGGCAACATTGGAAACAACACAGAAACAAGGAAATAACATGAATGCGGCACAGAAAAGAAAAATGAGGACAAACACAGGGGTGAATATATCTCAACTGGTACGATTCGCACACGTTTATTATACCCTTGACAAATTAAATGAGCATAACCCTACTCTCAAATCCAAACTTTAACAATAAGGTTACAGATTTCATAAATTCTTTATTTGTTCTTTGTCAGTTTTTAAACATCTTGGGCGTATGGTTTTCCAAATGTTTAGATTTTATCTGCATTGAAGAGACATAAGTTGACGAAATGCGCATATGCAGAAATTAAATTCACAGTAACTTCGATATTTTGTTATTTATTAAATGTTTTAAGAAGTTTTACAGAAGATATGATATTAATAAGTCGCAAATCGGAAGCAGCTTATCATAAAGTGCACTTCTCATCCTTGACCGTTCAAAAATTTTGTTAAAAAGTGCCAGAAACTTATAAAAAAAATCCAGAAAAACTGGAATTTAACTGATTTACACATATACTAGCTTCTCACTGATACCGCCAATGTGTACTGAAATACGCAAAGACTCTTTACCAAACCCTTCGGAAAGTTTTGAGTATGATTTTCCTTCCGTGGTGCAGATGGGATTCCTTGAGCTAGATGGCAATTCAGCGGCGAGTACTCTTTGACCCATCTTTCCAAATTACGTTTTGTCATATTTTTTTTTCTTTTCAAGAAAGCGGTCCTAGAATAAATAGTCTTCCTGTATTGGGTTTTATTCCCATGTTTATTATGCATTAGAAAAACGGATAGAGAGAGGATAGGTTAAGGTACCCATAAATTGGTCATAGCCCTGCCGCTAGCCTTTGCTAGTGCCGTAACCAAGTCCGGCTATCCTGAGTTCCTATCGTTACTCATGTTTGTCTCTGGTCTGTTGTGTTTTTTTTTGTTTTTCTAGTGACGTTCCCTTGAGAATTGTGGCATGTAATTATAGATGTCAGCCATTGCAGGTTGTTACTGATATTTGGCATGAGAAGATATATATCGCATACCATAGTGACCTTCGTGTGAACTTCACCTTTGAGTTTGAAGTCAATTGACTAATTTTTTTTACTCCAGGCTAGAACTTTTTTAGATATGAGATATTTAGCATGTGAGTGTATCAAAATATGAAAGTCGGTATCGTAACATAATGGCCTTAATGTGATCTTTATCTTTGACCTTGAGGTAAACAAACTGAATTATTTAGATATGGAACAAAGGTTTTTATCTTCAAACTAATACTATACTTATGACATTTATTACAGAAGGTGTGTTGCTGACTGTAATGGCCTTCATGTAACCTTGACCCTAAACCCTGAAATCAAATGACTAATTTTTTCGCAACCTTTTTATCTTTGACCTAGCACTTTAACATGTAAGTGTATCGTCATGTTGTAACCTTGGTCTAATAAGTGCTTTCTGAAGTTTTTGCCTTTATTTGACCTGTGGTCGTTAGGTTAGTATAAGTGACAACAAACATCCGAAGCAATTACAGGGAAAGACCAGAAAGGAAAATCCGTAAAACGTACGACAGTATCGAGAACAAACAACCCAACACAGAACATTTTAGGCAAACCGTCATATTCCCGACTTGGAACGGGTATTTTATAAATAAAATGGTAGGTTAAACCAGGTTTAAGGATGTATCTACCCCTATTATTTGACGACTAACTATAGCTTCAGTGTGCCTCAGAATGTGTCAAATGTCAAAACCAAAGTATTATCAAAACATTGTCTTTTGTCACATAGGTAAAATGTTTTTGTCTTTTAATGCACTGTGGAGTTTGTAAAACAATTCCCCGTGGTAGAGATGTATTCTTTATATTTTTCTTTGATATGGTGTACGGTCATGAGATAAAATATCATGTTGGTGAATAAAAGGATATGGAGTAAATGCACATGAGACAAAGTCTCTACAAATACACGGTGAAAAACAAGCAAAGGAACAACGCTTTTATTGTTGTTCTTCATCTTGAAGTCACCATGAGGCCTTCAACAATGAGCTTTGCTCATTCCTCATAGTAAGTTCAAGACGGCCCCTAGCACCGGTTTAAGCGGAATTCTTTGCTAATTGTCGAGCAACGCTACATCCATGTCTTTCTTGGTCATGGGTGCGGGATTGTCAACAAACATCAATTAAGCTGGCAAAGTGCTCTTAAATCACTGTCATCCTTTCCCGACAAAAGCACTAGTGTCTTAAGCTAGTGGACAACTACAACATATAGACAAACACAGGGCACTCATCAAGTCGAATGTAAGAAAACTTGGCGTTATAAAATAGTGAGATGTGGGCACTTAAAACAGGTGGTCTGGATTTTATTTCGAAAATTACAAAAATAATTGCCAAAATTTGAAAGTATCAGTAGTATATCCATATGAGAAATTCTCTCACGCACAAGTACACCATAACTGAAAGATATAGAGAGCATACATCTCATGCATGTGTACACTTTGTTCATTTACTATTTTCTAAATTTATGTAAATTCTTAAACCTAAGGTTTAATTTCCTCCATCGTAGATTTGTCCTTAGCTATAGTTGATATTACTGATTTTTCGGATTTCGTTTGGTTTTATGCATTTTAAACATTTTTTGCAATAATTGACTTCCTATGTTTGGGTTCTAATGCTGCTGATGAGGAATAAATTTCCGAAAAGGCAATACAGCTCATAAAAGGTATTGCAGTTTTTATCATTTACTCCATATCCTTTCATTAAAACTTGATATGTTTTAGTATTTTTTTACTTTTAAGGTTTTTTGTTTTTGTTTTTCAAATTTTTGGCCATGAACACAAACACTTAGATATTAATTATTGCAAATAGAAATTGCAAAGTGAATTTTACACGCTTATTTGATAGAACTAAGAATATCTAAAGTAACTATAAAGAGGTTTTATTATAAATTATACCAATTATTCAACCATAGTCTTCAACACATTTCAGCTCTCGGTTATGAGCATGGCTTGATAATGAGCCCTCAGTGTACTATGCCTCCTTCACAATTACCAACTGCTTGATCTTTACAAGACATTCCACTGATTGGAACTCTTATTTTTTCTGTTTTCAAAGAGGATGCAACTCCTTTCAGTTTTTCCATAAGAAAAGAATCAACTTAGAAGAATTATGGAATCCCTTTTTTAGAAGAATTATGGAATCCCTTTTCTAACACAAATAGATTATCGCAGAACAAGTTTTGCATTTTGATGCAATCAATTCAAACATATTCTCGATCATGGAAAATCATTATATTATCATTGTCGGAGCTTGGCTTTCCTACTATAAAGCTTAGCAAGAACAACTAAGTTGTAAACAAAGGCCTTTAAAACTGAAGATACATGTAAATGTTATATTTTAACTATGGCAGGTGATTGTTAGATTCCTTTATAAAACATTATCTCCAAGTGTCAGCTGTATAGAAAAAATTATAGGCGCTCCTGTAACATATCGAAATGGGAACCCTTTTCAAATTCGACCAATTCTGCAAAAGGACAGTAAAATATACAAAAAAAATAGAAAATGGGTGATCAAATTTCTTAGGATATTTTTTTTGCATGTGCTTAGATGATTCTTAAAAGCAATTTATAATAATTTACGGCTAATTTATATTGTTCCAAATACATAAAAATCTAATTTTTCATCGGGAAAATCAGCAAGATAAATTTTACATAATGTATAACACCTACTTAATAAACCAGATCGTGTTTAGCTCATTTGGAAAATTGCAAGGTTAAAAAAAACCTTTTACAATGTCTAAAATACTTGGAAAACAACATTTACTGAGTTTTTTTATATGAATAGAGATAATTTAGAAAAAAAGAAGGGAAACGGGGAATATGTCTAAGAGACAACGACCCTATAATTTGCATATATTGACCAAAATAACTTTGATAAACGAGGCAGATTACAAAACAGAAATCATAAATACACTGAATTTTCACTTTAAAAAATACATTTTGTTTTCAATTTCTGTGTATATCTTGTACACAGAACTAGCTTGGCATTTTGCATGCACAATTCTTATTCAATAAGTAATCTCATGTAGATATTAGCTTGGTTCCGAATGCAAGGCAGGGTTAAAACTCAGGTAAAATTAGCTTTGAGACCTAATGACCTGAAAATTTTGCACACACACTGGCCTCTCACTGATACTGCCGATGTCTACTGGAATTTATGATGATTATTGACCAAACCAATCGGGAAGTTTTAAGTTTGATTTTTCTTCTGTAGTGCGACAGTGTTCTACAAGCAGACTAGGCTACTTGAGCTAGCCGGCAGTGTATCGGCGAGCACCCCTTGACCCATCTTTCAAAATTACGTATTTTAGCTCACCTGACCTGAAGGGTCAGTGTGAGCTATTGCCATCACTTGGCGTCCGTCGTCCGTCGTCTTGCTTCCGTCGTCTCTTAACTTTTCACATTTTCATCTTCTCCTCTGAAACCACTAAAGCAAATTCAACAAACATTTACAAGGATGATGTACTAGGGGTCCTTCAATAAGAATGGTCATTTTGTTCCGATCCGATAAAAAAAAATGGCCGCCAGCGCGGAACTTAGGTTTAACATTGGACCTATGGGAAAAATCACATTTTCATCTTTTCCTCTGAAACGACTGAAGCAAATTCAACAAAACTTTACAGGAACGATGTACTAGAAGTCCTTTACTAAGAATGCTCATTTTGCTCCGATCTGATAAAAAAACATGGCCGCCAGCGCGGAACTTGGGTTTAACATTGGACCCAATGGGAAATATCACATTTTCATCTTTTCCTCTGGAACCGCTGAAGCAAATTCAACAAAACTTTACAGGAATGATATACTTCAGATTCTTCACTATGAATGCTCATTTTGTTACGATCTGATAAAAAATATGGCCGCCAGCTCGGAACTTGGGTTTAACATTGAACCCTATGGGAATCACATTTTCATCTTTTCCCTTAAAACCTCTTAAGCAAATTCAACAAAACTTTACAGGAATGATGCACTAAAGGTCCTTTACAAAGACTGCTCATCCGTTCTGATCAGATGAAAAACATAGCTACCAGCAAGGAACATAGTTTAAAATTGGACATTATGGAAAAATCACGTTTTCATCTTCTCCCCTGAAACCGCTGCAGCAAATCTATAGGACTGATGTACTAAAGGTCCTTTACAAAGATTGCTCATTTTGTCCTTATTCTCTGAAACTGTTGTGAAGCACATTGTATTGGAAAGATGAGTAGAAGGTCCTTTGCAAAGTTTACTCATTTCGACAGGCCAAAAAAAAAAAAACAGGTGCTAATAGAAAACATAGCTAAACATTAGACCTCTATTGGTAAAAAAACATCATTTTTGGTCATGCATGGCAGAAAAGTATTTTGTCAGGTGAGCGATACAGGCTCAATCTCTGAGTCTCTAGTTTTTTCTTTCCTTTCAAGATTGTGGTCAATGAGTTAGTAGTCTAGCTGTATTGGGTTGTATTCGTATGTTTATTATACTATAGGGAAACGGGACAGATAAAAGGGAGGTTTTGGTACCCATAAACCGGTTCCACCCTACCGCTGGCTTTTGCTAGTGCCGGTACCAAGCCCGGCTGTCCCGAGTTCCTATCGCTGTCTACGTTTGTCTTTTGTGTCATTCGTGTTCTTCGATTGTAGTTCCATAGCAGATTGTGGCAAACAATTATTTTCAGCCATTGTAGGTGTTTGCTGTTATCTATTTTTTACATTTAACATACCAAATGTCGATTATTTTTAATAGACTCAATATTAATTGCCATGAATGCGGGTATTATTAAATGTGCTTTTTTCAAACGAATGACGCAACCTCTTCAAAAATTATCATATGGTCAAAAAGTGCAAATGTTGTAGTGTTCAAATGTATCAAAGAAATTATGTTTCTACTGAATTCATTTGTTGTCAAAACAGTGGGCCAATTTAGCACCTTAATGCAATCCATCCTGTATGTTTTCCCTTTTTGTAAAAACTTTTTTCCATTTTAAAAATTACCTTTATTATTTCTGTTTTTGTTTGTTTACTATTTACATTGTAGCATTGTTGTTCCGTGAATCAATATTTCAAAAAAAAAAAAACGTTCTTGTAAAGGACCACTTTCGACACGAGTTTTGAAGTCGAGATGTCATTTTGTAAATGGCAGTCGACAAACAATTTTCAACATCGGTTTTGAAGTCGCAACATCAATATCTACTTGGAAATCAAATTTCATTGAAATCGGACAATGCTGAATTTTCCCGCCTTTTTGGCGGCCATTTTAAAAATGGCGGTCAACGAACAATTTTTAACATCAGTTTTGAAGTCACGACATCAAGACCAATTTTGAAACCAACTGCCATTGAAATCGGACAATGTTGAATTTTCCCGCCTTTTTTGGCGGCCATTTTGAAAATGGCGGTCAACGAACAATTTTCAACACCGGTTTTGAAGTCGCAACATCAATATCTATTTAGAAACCAAATTTCGTTGAAATCGGACAATTTTGAATTTTCCCGCCTTTTTCGGCGGCCATTTTGAAAATGGCGGTCAAGGGACAATTTTCAACATCAGTTTTGAAGTCGCCACAGCATGGCAAACATTTCATCAATTTACACTTAACCTTCATCTTCTATAGTTTTGGAAATAAAAGACGAAAAATACGAAAATTTTAAAAATTCGGTGAGAAAGGGGCAATAACTCCTACAACGATTTATAGATTTTCTTCAAAATTTCAGGGTGGGTAGATCTTGATATGCAGAACATTTTTGCAATTTACATTTGACCTCTATCTGTTACACTTTTTGAAATAAAAAATAAAAAATGCAAAAATTTTGAAAATTTAACGGAAAAAAGGGCTATAACTCAGAGATGCATTTTCAGATTTTCTTCAAAATTGCACAGTGGATAGATCTCATCATGTTGATCATTTTTACCCGATGTCAGATTTTTGATATCTGTAATGGTTTTCGACTTATTAGCCAAAAACTGCAATTTACCCCTATGTTCTATTTTTAGCAATGGCAGCCATGTTGTTTGACCAGCCGACTAATCGAACATAATTTTGAGAAGCCATAACCTGGTGATGATTCAAGTCAAGTTTGGTAATATTTGGCCCAGCGGTTTCAGAGGAGAAGATTTTTGAAATTGTTGACGGACAGACAGACAGACGGACGAAGGACGACGGACGCATAGTGATGGCAAAAACTCACATGGCCTTTTAGGCCAGGTGAGCTAAAAATGAACAAATCCTTTCCAAGAAGATTCATAAGATTCTATCTCGAACTACAAAAGTAAGTCAAATTATTCATTTTTTTTAAATATTACACTATTAAATAAACCAAAGCAATTCAAGTTTTTGATTTTTTTTTTCTATACATCACTAGCAAAAAGTGTTACATATTGCTTTACGAATATTTCAATTTAAGTTTTAAAAAGGCTTATTTGTAATTTTTTTTTTAAAAAGGCTTATTTTATAATGTTTATTTCTCTGAACTTGATTACTCTTTATTCAGGGGCCGACTCCGACCTGCCGTTGGGTGTTGGGTTTTCTCACCGTTCATTGAAGATCTTATGGTGGCTTTGAGTTGTTATTACTCCCCTTTGGGTCGTTGTCTCTTTGACACATTCCCCGTTTCCCTGAAAAGTAAGATTATCAATTTGCAGTTCAAATCCGATCTTTATTTTTTTTTATTTGAAGATTTTATTCCCTTACTGCTGACAGCAGTTGCAAGAACACTTTGCCAGTTTATTTTATATTTGTTAATTATCTTGAATTCATGATTGCAAGGGCATGGATGTTTCATTGCTTAAGCTTAAGCCTATGCTAGGAGCCGTCTTGATCTTGCTATGAGGCAAAACGCATTTTTGAAGGCCTCATAGTGACTGCAAGATGGAGAAAAATAATAAAAGCATTGTTCTTTGCTTAATTAGCATGACTTGGTAGAGACTTTGTCTCTTAAGCATTTACTCTAAAAATGCATGGTTAAACAAAATAATCGAATGATGCTTTTATTGTTGCTCTTCATCTTGAGGTCACCATGTAATGTCTTCAACAATGAGCTTAGGTCATACCTGTTAGTAAGATCAAGACGGCCCCTAACACTGGTTTAAGCTAGTTTATCTAAGATATATTAAAATTTTAGAAAATTCTACTTTTCCATTTGTTTTTCGAATAAAGTCTGTAAAAGTCAATGAAATTGCTGAATCTATGCTTTAAAATACCTCCCATGCAAGAAATCTGACTTTTGCAAATTTTTATAGTTTTTGTTATTATTGACAAAATGTAGAGTAAATATAAAAAAGAAGGGAAATGGGGAATGTGTCAAAGAGACAACGACCTAAAGCGGAATATTTACAATTCAAAGCCACCATAAGATCTTCAATGAGCGGATAATTGGATGTTGGATTGCTGTTTTATGACAAAATGATCATTTATTTGCTTGAAAAAATTCAATATCAAATTTTTAATCATACCTACCGCAATGATTCCTTTTTTTATTGCAGTATTAGAAATGTGAAAGACAGAGGTATCCCCTAACCCAGGTCTACCAACTTAAGCGGAATTCATTGGTATATCCAAGAATGCGGGGTTGACGAAAAACATATTTACTTGCAAGGTTTCCTACAGTTGTTGTCATCCATTGCCAGACAAAGAGACTAACAGAAGACAACCAAAATACCTAAACAACCACAGAGCACTCATCCATTCGAAGTAAGAAAACTTGGCATAATAAATTATGAGATGTTTGCACAATAAAAAGTTGACCCGAAAAACGATTTGATATGACAATCTAAAAGGCCAATACAATCTCCTAATTGTTATAACATTAAAATGTGGTCTGCGTAAAGTAATGAAAAATTAATTTTAAAATTCCCAAATGATCTTGATATTTTTTATTGATTTGATGAACCTCAAATATCATTTTCTAAAAGAAGTTTTCCGAAGTCTGCAGAAAAATAGAGAAAAAGAAAGGCGATAAATTTTTAACGTGTGCTAGACGAAGATCGCACAAAATATTGCAGAGATTCATTACAAAAGCATAACATATTTAAATACTTTCTAGAAGTTTTGTCCTCATTGTTCACGGTAACTTTCGTTTTTTTGTTATTTTGTACTAGTTTTTGCCACAAGCTAAACCCATACCGTACCAATCGATTTCTGAAATTTTGAACATTTCTTTGGATCATCCTCTCTTGGTACAGTGACATTAGTGAACTTTATTGCTAAGGCAAACAAGGTAAAAAGAAATTTGTCATGCAAAGAACAAATTCTAAGTATATAACCTTAAACCTTACCGATATTTACAGCCACGTAATAATTTCAGAGGGACGCATTTTTTTTATATCCTTTGGTTCATTTTTTGCACATGACTTGTCACTTTTTCATATGTATTTAGTCTTAGCAACGTAAAATAGAGAAAGTGATTCCACTTTTCAAAAAAGGGTCTATGAATAATTAAACAAAAAGAAAATGACGAAATAAAACAAAATCGAACAAACGAATTAAATACGAAATATATTTTATTTCGCTGGAACCAGAATTGATATCGGACAGACGAAATATGAAGAAAAAGATAAAACAACCATATTTTGGCAAACAGGAAATACAATGCAAATGATGTGATAAAGTACTTGAATACTTGATTGACAGCATTTTGTTTAATGTGGAGGCTGCGTTTTCAACCAACAAAAGGGATTCATTTGGGAACATTATTGTGCGATACTTTTAGCTGACCTTTTTCTTTATTCGTATGAAGAAAAGTTTTTACAAGGGCTATAATAACAGAAACTTAACAACTAATCCAGACTTTTGATTTAAAGTTCAGATATATAATCGATGTACTTTCTCTTAGTGACTCAATATTTCAAGAATATTTACATCGGATCTACCCAAATGAACCTTAAATTAAAGAGACAACCGATATACCAAATTCTGCTTCATTCCTCGACCTTTCTTTATACATTGACGGACATGGACGTCTGAAATCAAAGTAATATGTCAAACCTGGTGATTTTGACTTCCCGATTGTGAACTTTTCCTTTTTCAGTAGCAATATACCTACCTCACCAGCGTATGGAGTGTATATTTCACCATTAATTCGTTTTAATTCGGAAAGAGCAAAAGCACTGTCACAAAAACTACTGAGTCAAGGCTATATTCAGGTGATGTTACTTTCGTCCCTGAAGAAATAATATGGCCGTCACAATGACATCATACATAAATATGTATTGTCAGTGTCACAAATGAAAACTTATATTTTCTGCTAGATTCTCGTCAATTACCGATTTCTACTTTACATTGAAATGACGCACTGATAGTGTGACGGTGATGTATACAGATCAGGACATGCTTACCCTTCCAGACCACCTAATATCAGTTTTTGTGAGAGTTCACACTGTTACTGCTTTAGTTATTATTGTTGTATTTGTAGTGTTAGCGTTTTGTGGTTGTGTAGTGTCTTCGGTCTTCCGTCTTCTAGTGTTCTTACTTTTGCCTTGTCCTTGAACTTTTATTTATGTAATCTTGTTCATTGTTCATTCGGTATTCTAATGCTGTTGTTTTGTAATACGAGCAAAAATGTCGAAAAGTAGGTCGACTTAGGCACGTGTAGCATTGTGAAAATTCGGTTAAACAACAATTGAATAAGTCCATATCTATTTTAAGACCATTCTAATATTTAAAGATAAGAGCTAACTTTTAAAAGTAAAATCAATATTTTTAGGGATATTTTGAAATTTTGATATAGTTTAAGTACTTATCATATTAACACTTTTTGGAGACAAATTAGTTCTGAAAGAGCAATGCTTATATTTAGTAAATCCTGAACTTCAACTTTGGCTTAAACAAACAAAAAACTAAACAGTTCATTTCAGTTTTGCTACGGAAGCAAGGTAAAAATGTTTTTGTCATGCAAAGAGTAAAGAAAAATCCTAACTGTATAACATTAGACCTTACCGATGTAAACACCTACATAATAATTTCAGAAGGACGCAAATTATCAAATACACTTGGTTTTTTTTTTTTGTTTTGTTTTGTTTTGTTTTGTTTGCACATGACTGTTTTTATGTATTGAGTCTTCCAATATTGATTCCACATTTCAAAAAATCGAACAAACGAAATATAAGTTGTAAGTAAGATAAATGTATATTGTTTCGTTCCTACCAGACTTTTTTCCTTTATTTGTTCATTAATATCGAACAGTCGAAAAATGTATTTCATGCAAAAAAGATGATACACCCATGTCTTTCTACCAAAATAATATGTTTCAGTTTACAAATAAACAAAACACATATTTTCTAAAATTATTGAAAAAAAAATCAGAATTTTAATGTCCGATAGGGTCAATACTCAAATATGAACCATTTCTTATTAAAATAATGCTTATTCAATGTGCAGAAAAGCACGTCGACTTCGACACGTGTATTATTGTAACAATTTGGTTAAATAACGATTAAATCAATGATTGGATAACTCCATACCTTTTTAAGGATCATTCCAATATTTGAATAAAAAACAAAGCCAACTGCAACTTATATAAGTAATAATCAATAAACTTTCGGTATATTTTTAAATTTTAATATAGTTCTTTGTAACGATCTATGTACTTAACTTATTAAGACTTTCCGTGGGACAAACGACTACTGAAAGAGCAATGCTTATATCTAGTAAATCCTGAACTTCAACTTTGACTTAAACAAACAAAAAACCGATAAAGCAATAAATTTTAGTTTTGCGGGTGGTCGTATCTAAAAATTGCTAAAACCACACAGAGAGTTTAAGATGATATGCATGCTACCAGTTTAAGCAGTCAGGTCAAGCTGAAGTCTACTTTGAAGTAAAATAAAAGTTGACCTCCTTAAATTTCGCCTACGACCGAATCAACCGAAATAAGCATTATTATTATTAAAATGTGAAATATAGTTTCTACAACGAGAACTAAGTTGATTATGAAATTTCTCACATCGAGTTAAATAAATTTTGCTAATGTTTGAAAACGAGGCTTGCCGAGTTTCTAAACATTTCAAAATTTATTTAACAAGATGTGAGAAATTCATAATTAACGTGTTTAAGTTGTAGAAAATTTTTCTCTAATGACATAATGTACAACACCGAGGATTATGTTCCGAATAGATTTGGCGGGAAATCGGTTTCCGCTCAGCATCGAAGTACCGGGTTGGAGAGTACAATAACAGACTAGCCGATAACCAGCATTAGTATTGGCTAGCTGTAAAAATATCGAAGTTACTGCAAATTCAGTTTCTGATTATGACATTTTTGACAACATGTGATTTTTTCAGTGAACACCAAGTCAAAATAAGTTGAAGATAAAAGGCTATATGAATCTAACACCGGTGAAAAGGCAAGATCAGGAAATCTCAGACACCCAAGGGTAAGATTTCAATATTTCTATGACGAGGCTTGCCGAGTCAGAGAACCATTGAAACTTACCAGAGGGTGTCTGAGATTTCTAAATCTTGCATTTTCAACGGTTTTTTATTTATTTTCTCACTTTTGTAATCACGAACTACGATTTATTTACCACCAAGCCGTACTTGACATCCGACGTCTAAATACGTTGCTTGGTAATTTCTGTCTTGTACCAGGGGGGTACAAGACAAGGAAATCTTACACCGCTAAAAATAGGAACTGTTCTGTCTCAAAAGTGAGAAAAAAAATTCTAAAATTTCATTAAGCACAAATAATCAAAAAGATCTAAATGGAAATTGTCAACGTGTGTGTAAAATATTTTTATCTTACTTATCAAATAAATATGTTAAAACCATCATAAATGCGAAAGTACGATAATTCCAATATATGCATATATATATTCCAAGCAGGTTCACTTAATCGCAATATCAATTTGTATAGAAAAGTACCATACAGGACCATTATAAATCAAAGACACGAGAATGAAAAATTACAAGCCAAGGATGTACCTTGTTGAGTCCAAATAGGATTGAAATTTTACATGGAGAATCTCAGATGTTCTTTCTTTGCACATCCTCCATGTTTTATGATTTTGGCTTACAATTGACCCAAGTCATTTCTAATTATATGCTAACGAAGGATGCCCATCAACTTTCATAATATCAAATCTTTAATGTATTCCCTAGCCCAGAACAGCAATATTTCAAAATAATTTTCTCGTGTTATCTGGAAAAAAATTAACTGAAAAATAACACAGACATTGAATACACAGTTAAATTTTTACAAAGCATATGTACAATGATCACACGTTGGCACATCTTTAATTTGTATGACCTATTGTACGTGGAAAACTGAAAACGTTACAAAGGGCAACCGAATTGTTTCAAAGTGAAGAAAAATAAAGATTTTGCTTTCCGAGCCTCATTTTTTATTTTCACTTATCCAATTATTCCCTCGCATAAAAACTCCTTCATGTTAATTATTTCTGTATGGACATAATCATTTATCCCTTAATATTTTTAATGAACAGCTTCGTAAATATTAAGATAAAAACTAGCCCAAACCTTAAATGTGAACTTCCGTGATAAAGACAATTATTTTTCCCAAAACAACCCTCACTTTTGAGACTTGCTTTTTCTGAGTTCGAAATTAAGGATACTATAGACATTTTCACATTGGCTTCATTTCTTACTCCTTATCTTTAAATTGGCAACATGAATATACTACAACGAAAGTGAATGACAATCGCGAAGACTTGATTTTTCCAGTAGTCAACTTCCCATTTTTTATGCATTCCTTCACCGTTGGCATATAGAGATACATCTTCAAACTCAGTCTCTACTCAAAAACCTTCAGTCGATACAGTGACTTCATTGAAAGATCCTAATTACTCTCAAATTGGCTACTTAATAAACATGTTCAACATGATGGATGATTCATTAGAAGCAGGAGATACTTATACTACTACTGTACCTTTTCTCAACCATGATTTTAAAGGAGTCGGTGGTGCTAAGCTGTATATGTGTTTCTCTTTTTCCCCTAGTTGTCTATACTTGCAATATACCATTGTATTTGGATTATTCTCTTTTACGGTGAGAGTCCCTTTCCCATTTATTTATTTCTTTTTTGTATTGTTTTTTCGTTTTTTGTTTTGTTTTTGTTTTTTGTGTGTGTGTTTGTCTTTTATGTTGGTTTTTGATGCTTTATTTTTGTTTCTTTGAATTATTATTATTATTGTATTATTATTATATTATTATTATTTAATGATTGTTTGTCATTATCATGATGATTGTTTTATTATTATTATTATTGTTATTATTATTATTTGTTATAATAGTAGTATTAGTAAGTTAAAACAAAGATGGATCATATCACAGCAAAGGCAGTCAATTGGAACAAAAATGCGCTTGAACTTTTAAGCCAGTGTACATGCAACGTTTCAATTAGAAATAGATAATTACAAGCGGGTTCTATGCGAATTGGGACATGTTCAGACCTTATATTTGTCAATATTTTATAGCGAGCGACAGCGAGGTATAAAATTAAGAAGAAAATAAAGTTTGACCATGTGCTATATCGCATAGAGCCCAATTCCATTCTAAAACATTTAACAAGTGTTTTGAAAATTCGAAGCGGCTCTAAGAGGACACTATTGTGTTTGACACTAGAAATAAATATGTCGGAAAACTGCATACAATTACATGAATTGACAAAAGAAATCTATATTCGTCATGTTTTAATACAAGTTGCTTAAAAGCTTTTGAATTAATTCGAATAAAGTGTTATCAAAATATAAAATACCACTTTTTAAAAATCGACGCGGGTATAAGTATGAGCTGGTTGCATTTCTGATTTATATGACTGATTAATCAATAACTTTTGAAGCAAAAAGGAATTAAACTAATATTTATAAATTTATTAACGTTAACAAATAGAAATTCTATATTCAAAATGTAGAGCATGATATGTAACAAAGATAAGATTTAATAACAAGAAGACACTCATTGGTAGGTTACGATTATGTCAATTTCAGTTCCTAGGCTTAAAATTCAGTTGTGAATTTCTGTTAATGTCAATATTTGATGCGGTTGTTTAGGTGATTCCTTGTTTAAATAGTCTATTTTGCACAAAATATGTAGTGAATAAAATATCCAAGGTGTCCATAAAATATTATTTGATATTATACAATACGTGCATTCGTACATAATGAATTCAGAGCATAGGTTTTTACTCAAAACACAAGACGAGTCACACTAGAATGCTGTGCATTCAGGTGGTTTCCAAAGCGAAAGAGTAGCACCATATTAGAATGATCATAGAAGACGCTGTTAAATTGATAAATAATACAAATGTATTGATAATTTCCAAAACTTGAAATAAACTCTTCTGAAAACAAAACTAAAATTATACAACAACGGCAGTAGAATACCAAAGGAACAAGAGAAGCGAAGACCACAATAATCGGAGTCCAAAGACATGGCAAAAACGACAACAGATAAAAACAAAGACAAAACAAGGACGTGAGACAGCAACAATGCACGGAAAAAAAAGACGACATTTAGAACTAGGGCACTCATATTTAGAACTAGGGCACTCCCATTACAACAAATGTCCAATAATTCTCTCACCACAGAGCTAAATATACATTTTTAGACTGTGATACAGGACATTTTTATGTAATTTTCCTAGTACTTCTTAACGCATTAACCCTATCGATGTCGCCTTAAATTTGATAGAATTTTAACATTTAGAACAAAATATTGAAAACATTACATGTATGTTGCAGTGGAATATTCTAAAAAAGCTGAATAATTCAGAGTAAAGTTTGTAATTCAAGAAAAAATTCCATAAAACTCCTTCGAAATATATTGTGAAGAATAAATTCGTTAAAACTTATATTTGAAACCACTCTCCCACTTTTCAAAAAGTACTTATTATACGTAAAAATAAAATGAATAATAATTATATAAAAAAAGTTTAAAGAAAGGAAAACATATGATACTTTTGAAAAATATTAATTGCAGCAAGAATTAACTGTCGCGTCATCTAGAATTGTTCATTATTTGTTACATCATGTTTGAAATATACGGGTTAATGCAGGTAAATTATTTGCAGAAACCCAAGTGGCAGAATTTATGAGGAGACCAATAACCTCAATATATCGTTGAAAGAATAATTTTAGAGATTTTAGGCTTAATAATGAACACAAAATTACTTATGAAGGACACCGACTATTTAAACTCATCATCGTATAGCGGTTTTTGAATTTATCTTTGAAATAAGGAAGGGTGATCTTTAACAATAAATAAATACTGAAAATCTTACTTCAAAGGGAGGCAATTCGATACTTGTATCTCAAAACGATTATGGCTAGATTTGCCAAGAGTAAAGAGAAGAGGGACAAGTCGTAACCCTTGGCAAACAAAGATAAGTATAATCAATACTTGATCTTACGCCGCAACTAAACATTCTATCTAAAAGGGCAAGTGTTTCCATTCGCCCCTAAGCGTTGTCTAGTGTATCATTATATTCTATGGAAGAATAATTTCATCTGTCAAATTGTAAATAATGAATGGTAACATTTGTGAAAGGATATTAAACATAGTCTTTTGGTTTAATATGCAGCTATATAAACAATAATGGGTTCTCCTACTTAATTCCCCTTTTAACAACAATATGTACCAACCATTTGAATAAAATTGGAAAAACCAAAAAACCAGAGAGAGAGAGAGAGAGAAAACGGAGAGCACATATCAAAGAGGGAACAAACATGAAAAAAAAAATTATCGCTACAAAATTAAAGGTTTGTGAATCCTTCAACTAGGGATATCATCAAGTCATCCAGGGGGATAGGCAAGATATTGTCTACGAATGCAAACCATGACTCAGCTCTAATATGGTGTTGTACCTTTGCTTGCATTTACTCCATATCCTTTCATTTACCATTGAAAGATCTGTTGGTTAGCTGATTGTCTAACTCTTAGACAAAACGAGTAAATAAATGAAGAATTTAAAAAAAAATTGATAAAGGCATCTCTAAATTCATAAAATTATGTTTTGATGAAAACAACAAAAGGAGAGGAGATTTAAAATTGTAGTAAGGGCGGAAAATGTAGGAAGTGTCAAATAGTAAAGAACGGAAGGATAAAGATGTTTGATATTTGTGATGTATCCTCGAAACAAACGTTTAAAATTTAGAAGAAAATGATTCGAAATATGACAACAGATGTGTTTGGCTCGGACGTATTTAAAATGGGCTGGGATGTATAAAAAAGAGGCTGGGACGTATTAAAAAGAGGCGGAGACGTGTTAAAAAGAGAAATAGAAGTTTAAATTAAATGAAAAATTCATTTGAACTGCCAAAATGGAAATACCATTATCGGCAAAGTGCGGAGGGATGAGATCATAATTAAAGTCTAATCAATAGATGCAATCCCGATAAAGGAATTATTACTGTAATAAAATCAATAATGTTTATTACAGTAATAATATTTTTTTCAACAATTGCATATATTGCTCGACTATAACAACAATCTCGTCGATTCACACTTGGCCGAAAGTGAATAAGAAATGTTGATTGATAAATTTGCCTCATAGAGAATGAAAGGTTCAAAACAAATCTATGCTGAAAAGTATCCATGGATAAAATAGCTCATTGTGTCTCCTTAAAATTGCAGAAAAATAAAAGTTGAGGTCCGTAGAAGTCCATGTATAAGCAGAAATGAAAGACACTTGTACTATAAGAATAAACCTTTAAAAAATGCAAATATTATTTGGGACCCGTCCATCAGCTATTAACTGATTTGTTTATGTATGCTTATAATCAAAAATAGATCTGAAAATTACTCTATGTCCCGTCCATAAACAATCTTGGTATTATCCCTTTTTAGAATTCTATTTTGCTGAAAACCATATTCTTAAACTATTTGTTACAATATTAAACGTGTTATACTTGTATGTACAAATTATTGGATGTGGTTTGTTTCCATTGCTTTATTCACTGTTTTACCTTTTTGGGGGTAATTTAGCGTTTGCTATATGGTGTGAGGTTCCTCATTGTGTTGAAGAACGTACGGTGACCCCTAGATGCTTTGTTTTGGGTTGTTATAACGTGAAGATGAGATGTTGTCTACTTGTATTTACCTCATTTTCTTTCGTTTTCATATAAATAAGTGCATGACTGTTCAATTGTCAGTACCAACACTAACACATAATTCGGTATTTAGTTATTTATAACAAATACCGAATTTACTGCAAACTGACTTTCTACATATGGGTTCTCCTATTTCTATTCAATAGAGTATATAAAACATATTAGTAGTCGAAATGGGCTTAAACACATCATATCATTATATTTTTTTTTACTTTTTCTTATAAACTTTATTGTTATTATTATTATTTGAAGTAGAAGTACCAACACATCATATCACAGCAAGAACAGACAAATTTAAAAAGTATGTGACTTTTACAGTAAGTGACCAAACAACTTTTTCAATAGAGTATATACAAAACGTGGTTTATGTTAATGAAAAATACAAATATATTGATTCTTATCTAAAACAACTACATATCGTTCTACAAATAGGACTACTGTTATTCAAATTAACAAGAATTCACCTTCCCATAGAGTTTTTTTTTTAATTTTTGTACTTATTACCGGACAGCTTTATGTACTTTGTGTCTGAGGTCAGTTGAACTAACTGTGCGCCACTTTTAGCCGACCTTTTCCTTTACTCGCACGAGGCCGGCTACACAAAGAAAACAAAACAAAAAAAAAAGCCCAGTCCTTTAATTTCAACTGATAGACCTACTTCAGCTTCGTACCTGGATCTTCTGTCGAAGGAGGACGTTTGATATCGAAGCTATATGACAAGAGTGATGATTTTAATTTCCCAATTGTGAACTTCCCCTTTCTTAGCAGCAATATATCTACTTCTCCAGCCTATTGAGTTTACATTTCAAAGCTGATTCGTTACTGTCGAGCGTGTAGTTTGTACAGTGATTTTTAACAGAGCAAACACTGTCCCAAAAGCTGCTTAGTCGGGGATTCGTTCAATCATTGATAATTTCATCTCTCAAGAAATTCTATGGCCGTCACCATAACATCATTGAAAGATATGACGTGTGAGTATCCCAAATGAAAGCAGACATTTTCAGCTAGTGCACTTTCTCCCAGATTCTCCTTGATTGACTCGCTTACAATGTGACGAGTGCTGTTAACAGAGCAGGTCATGTTTATCCTTCCGGACCACCCGATGTTGTTCTCTTTTTTATGGGAGTTCATACTGTCAGTGCTTTAGTTCTTTTTGTTGTCTTGTCAAAGTTTAGATTTGTTTTCGTTAGTTATGTTTGTGGTGCCGATCTGTCCTTGTCCATGTTTAAATATCTTAGTGATAACAAAATCTTTTCAAAATTTAACATTTGTACTGTTTGAGAGTAAAAGATGTAACACGTACCATGAGAATGAATTGGTTTTGTTCCAGTGTTAGCAAATGCCATTAACCCATTGTCCTTCCTAACAGATCTTTCAAAAACATTCATGCGTCACTGACTTTGTGGCGGATGCTGTTCATAGATCAGGACATGCTTACCCTTCCGGAGCACCGGATGTCACTCTCAGTTTCACTGAAGTTCACACTCTGATTGCCATGTTTTTGAATGTTGTCTTTTTTATTTCGGTGCTTTGTGTCTGTCTAACGTCATTGTTCTCTGTGTTTAACGACATTGTTTTCTGTGTCCTGGTTTTTGTCATGTCTTAAGACTTCGACTTTTTGTAAATTCCACTGCTTTGTTCCTTTGGGTATTCTACTGCCGTTATTTGATTCTACTTGTTAACGCGCGCCAGATTGTCATTTATACCGATGAAACATTACCAAAAATAATAAAAAGAAAGGCAAAATTGCAGTATTTCAAACTAGATGCAAAAAATGGGTTCCTTTCAGCCAAAATTGACGTGTACAGAAAATTACCCTACAGGAATACTGTAGATTAAACGTGAAAAACAACGGCGGTAAAGCCAGAAGGAACAAAGCACAAGATTACATAAATCAAAGCCCAGAGACAAGGCAAAAGTAAGAACAGCAGAAAACAGAGTACCAAAGACACTTCACTGAAAGTGACAGAATAATTAAAATGTAAAATTTCGAATCAAGGACGTAGCTTAAGGGGACGACCTTTTGATTTTCAGTGGGTGCTTGCAAGATTTCGTAAATAAATAATTCAATTTTGGAGCCCAATCCCTCCCCTGAAATTCAAATTGTCGTTCCCTTATGTGTCTTAAGATGATTGAAATTTTACATGAGGAAACGTTATTTGCATATTAATAATACCGTCTTTGTTGAAAATTGAGGAATAACTCCTTACTGAAAAGATTGTCCTTAGCTGATTTCGGTTTTCCTATTTAAATCCTAGTGCTAATCTTTTCTCTTTTAGCTTTTATAAATATTTTAGTAAATCAATTTCTTGATGTTTTAATATGAACTGCATTGAGGAGACGTAAGTTGTCGAAATGGTTTTAAACACAAAAGTTATTATCAATTTTGTTTTCACTTTATTTTTTACTACATTTTTTTATTATTTGAAGTAGCAGTACCACCATATCATATCACAGCAAGAGCAGGTATATCTAAAAAAAGTATGTGAACTTTGCATTCGGTGACCAAACAGTTTTTTTTTTAAATAGAGTATATACCACACGTTGTTTAAGTAAAAAAAAATACATTAATTCTTTTCTAAAACGACTATATATTATTCTACAAATACGACAAGCATTATTCAAATGTACAACAATTTTCCTTCCCATGGAGGTAATTATTTTTAGTCCTTGTTACTGGACAGGTATATGTACTTTGTGTCTGATGTCAGTTGATTCTACTTGTTAACGCATGCTAGAATGTCATTTATACCTATTAAATATTAACAAAAAATAATCAACAGCAACAGCAATGCAAAAGTGCAATTTTCAAACAAGATGTAAAAACTAGGTTCATTTCAGCAAAAACTGACGTGTACAGAAAATTACCCTACAGGAATACTGTAGTTTAAAGGTGAAAAACAACGGCAGTAGCAACCGAGAAAACAAAGTACAAGATAACATAAATCAAAGTCCAGAGACAAGGTAAAAGCAAGAACACCAGAAGACGTAAGATCAATGACACAACAATGAAAGTGACATAATAATCAAAATGTAAAATATGAAGTCAAGGGCCTAACTTGATTTTCAAGGGGGGGGGGGTGCGGTGCTTCAGAAATTTTGTAAATAAATAATTCAATCTTGGAGCCAGTGAAAATAAATATTCTAATCCTACTTGTCATGAAAATAAATAATTTGGTTTTGATTTGAAGAATAATTTTTGGATGCAATTGGAAATAATTAATACGGGAAATTTGAGTCGTGTTCACTCCGACAACATTTTTGTGTGTTATACGAAAAAAAATAAATACATCAATACCTTGGGGTGGAATCACCAATAATGAACACTGTTGAGCTAAGGTTGATTCATATTTAATCGATTTGTAGCGTTTCAGATTAATTGTTTTTCGACAATTAAAATTTAGTTAAATAATTGTCATGCAGGACAAATTATAAGTACACTTCAATTTAATAAATAGTTTCTTTTTAGGTGGTATATATTTATATTCAATAGGACTGGATTCCGATTATACTTCTCACTGGTATTTGAGGAGATCGTTTCCGCCTTCAATTACACCAGAGTTCCTATCTCGAAAGTCCCGTATTTGACGTGACATTTGGTAAAAATAAATAATTTATGAGATTTTCATGAAAATAATTAATTTTTCTAGGAAAAATCGCCCAATCTCTCTCCCAAAAATGGTCATTCCCTTATATGTCTTGAGATTATTGAAATTTTACAAGAGGAACCGTGCTTGGCATATTCCCCGATATTAATACCGCCTTTACTGAAAATTGGGAAATAGCTCCTTCCTGAAAAGATTGTTCTAAGCTGATTTTGGCTTTCCTAGTGCTAATATTTTCTCTTTCAGCTTTCATGCATATTTTGATTAATGAATTTCTTATTGTCTTGATATGAACTGCACTGAAAAGACATATTAGTTGTCGGAATGACTTTAAACACAGAATATCATTATCAAGTTTGATTTTGGTTTATTTGTTTAACTATATTTTTATTATTATTTAAAGTAGCAGGACACCACATCATATCAAAGCAAGAGCAGGCAAATCTAGAAAAAAAGTATGTGAATTTTGCATTCGACGACCAAAGAACTTTTTTTTCAAAAGAATATTCAACTTAATAAATAATGCAAATATATTGATTCTTATCTAAAACGAGTATATATTGTTCTACAAATAGGACCTATATTATTCAAATGTACAACAATTCTCCTCCCCGCAGAGCTTTTTATTTTTTGTTCTTGATACCGGACAGGTTTATGTACTTTGTGTCTGAGGTCAGTTGATTCTACTTATTAATGCTTAGCATTCGCACCCCAATGCCTTATAACATTGCAATGATAAGCCTTAGCATGCTTCGCTTCTTCGATAGATATTTATGAAGATTTTACATTGCCAGTTTGCCAACAGTTGGACATGGACTACTGTATTTCCTGGTCCTCATTTTTGCACACAAAGAAATTTTCTGACCAGCACCCAGGCTGAGCAAAAATATTCTCACCCTCACCCTACTCGTCAAATTTTGATTGCATAGTGTACATTGGAAACCATGAATTGTCCCACAAAGCTAGTCATATAAAAAAATCCTTTTCTCGAGTGAAAACGAAATGATTCGTGCCTTACAACGTTTTTTACGCTCATTTTGCTCAAAGATACTCAATGGAAAATTTGTACATTTTTAATATTAAATAACCTTAATGTCTTTTACACGTAATTCAACTCTTCAGGACCCTCTCGTATATTAGTCTCTTAGAATTGTTAAAATTGATGGACAATAAGCTGTTAGAAAAAAAAACTATTGAATCAATAAATATGAAAAAGCTATTGCCAATGAAATAATCCAAAATTTTCACATAGATTTTATCAACATATTAATTAACAAATGGTTAAAAGAAGTTTTTTATATTTACAGAATGAATTCTATTATACATGTAGCATGTTTTTCAAAGGGAAGTTACTCCCTAACAGCGACATTCTTGTTTTCGATCTCATTAGGGAAAGGACTGTCAGTAAATATTTTTTCTGGCCACTGTTACGATTTTTACTGCGGTAAGTACCCACATATCTTGAAATGATTTATTCAAAGACAATCAAAATGTTACCTCTACTGCAAGGATAGATACTGCTGTCCCTTATTACAATGGAACCGTAAAGCTGATTGTCGGGTCAGTATGAAAAAGAAGGTAAATATGGTAAATGTCAAGGAGACAACATTCCATCTCCAGCTTAACACGACCAAAAACAAAGCATCTAGGGGTCACCGTACGGTCTTCAACTGAGTGAGGAACCTCAAACTATAAAGCAAGCCCTAAATGGCCCCATAAAACAACGGCAGTAGAATACCGAAGGAACAAAGCACAAGATTACACAAATCAAAGTCCAGAGACAAGGCAATAACAAGAACACCAAAAGACGGAAGACCAAAGACACCACATGCCCACAAAACACACGAACATTACATATANAACACAAAAAAACTTAAGCACTAACAGTGTGAACTCTCAATAAACAAGAGTGACATCAGGTGCTCCGGAAGGGTAAGCATGTCCTGCTCTGTGTAAAAGTAAAGAAGTAAATAAATGAATGGAAACACACCATATCCAATAACCCGAAAATCAAGAAACTAAAATTTTATAACAAGACAAGGAAAAGGCAATGACCAACATTTTCCTGACTTGGGACAGACGCAAAAAAAGCGGTGGGGTTAAACTTGTTTTCTTATATCCAAAACCTTCTCCTATATGTGTAGTGAATGGTTAAAACATAAATACGCAAAAAGACTTACAGTAAAAATCAAACTAGATAAAAAGTTTTAACATACATGCATCAAGACTAGTACCTTTACAATGAAGTACATAAAACATGAAGACAATACACGTGGGTACTGTCCTTACAGAGCTCGCAGTTAATGACGGCTAGCTAGGGACATAATTTCCGTTGACTATGATAGCAAATCTTCTTACAAATGAAACTTCAATTCAAATACTTCTATATAGATTTTGTACAACAGCATCATCAATTATTAAAGAAGAACATGTTTTGTGCAATGCCCAATACTGCCAAAAAACTGTTTTAATATATTTACAGTGTAAAGCATTTAGAAGCTGATCAATATCTTTGCCAACGAAGTAAAAATTTAAGAACAATGTTGTATTTATATCCTTTATGAAGGACAATTTTTGAATTTATGCTCTTTGCAAATGATATTTACTTAGAAGTTTGGATGTAAAATGCCCTGTTGTATAAGAGCCCTGCATGTAGAACAAAATTTCCTTAATAAGTCAATGTATCTTAAATAGACTTTAGAGAATTTTTTTTTATCAATTTATGATACCTAAACCCTTGATGCAGAAGTTTTTCAGTGAGACAAAGATTTCAGAAATATCCCTACATACTCGTGCATATCGAACAAATTGTGAAATGTAGACCCCGTAAGAATGTGTTAACGGAACATTGCTGTCGAGATGGGGAAAATTAATTATAGGGAAAGAGGTAGGTTACTCACTTTTGTTGAAAACGTTATAAAAAATGGAACCAAAGACGGGACTAAAGCATTGTTCCAATAATCTGTACTCGTTGATTTTGATTTTGTTGGATTGGATCATCAGAAATGCCTCAAATATTTTAGTTAATGAAAAAGTTATTCTAGCAATTAAGAACCTTGAGACTTGTGTACATTGTATCATAAACAGTAGCCCCAATCTGCAATACTTCAAACATTGTTAAGTTTGAAAATATGTATATAAGTGTATCAGTACGTCGAAGAGACATCACCCATATGTAAAGTTTGTTATATCATTTAAGGAAATGATATGGAGTAAATGAACACGAGACAATAACTCATATGTCAGCTCCAACTGCAAATAATTTTAATGAGCTGTATGGCCATTTCGGATATTTATTCCTCATCAGCATCACTATAACCCAAACGATTAAAAAAATGCTAAAAATGCATAAACCAAACGAAACCCCTATAATCAGTAATATCAAATATAGCTTAGAACAAAACTACGATGGATAAGGTTAAACTTTAGTTTTGGAATTTATATAAATTTAGATAATAGTTATAAACACAGTGTATACATGAGATATAATTTCATGTACAAGTACACCATAAACGAAGAGACATCATCCATATAATGGACATCTAGCAAATTTTGTTAAAGTAAACGAATACGAGAATTAATATAAATATTGTAATCAGTAGTGTAAGCAATCAATCAATTTTAACTAGATTCAATAATGATTAAATAGAAGCAGATACATATAAGGAACCCAGTTGTGGGTGGAAATATCTGGCGGGATTTAAATGGTATTTATTATGGATTATATGCCCTATGTTTGTGGAAAGTTAAATAAGATACGATCAATTTCTAAAAATAATTATAGTGTTATAGGATATTTTATAAGTGTTTTATTTCCGACCTACCGGAATGCGTAAAATGGGAAAAAATACACAACCCGCACCTTGTCAACTCCGATGTTTCAAATAAGTTCTGTAAATATCATTAAACAATATTGGGATGTTTAGCATCATTATCTGGTGTAAATCTCTAGTTTTTGTATCTGTTTTTATCCTGTTGCTATTTTTATAACTTTCCGATTATTTTGCAATAGTTCTGAACAAATAAATGATTTGTAATAATGAGTAGAAAAAACAAATTAAACAGTTACAAATGATGCTAATTAATATTATTGGTAGATTTACAGTAAATTGGATTGCGATGGATATAAATCATTTCCGGAATAACAGATAAATAATTTTACTGCAACAAACACAGGGAATGATTTTTTTTTCAAATCACAACTTAAGGATGTACTCTGGTGAGGAGCCAAAATTTTAAGTATTAGGTAAATTTTTTTTCAAACCTTGATTTTTGCAATGCTTAACAAAATTACGTGCTCTGACTTTCCTTCACAAAGCTATCAATAATGCCTTTTGATATAAAAATGAAACTAGAAAACCAGAAAAAGACAAAATCATTGTTAAGGATATGGCTTCAGGACTTAGTAACAAACCAAAAGAAATATTTTTAGAATTGTCTGTACATTAGAGCAATTTCAATTTGGCATATTTTGTTCCTAAATACACTGTATATGTAACCTTATCTTGAGTTTTTTAAGTATCAGCTCTAAAAATATTCTTATTGAAAACTACATTTTTATATCTAAAATACCGTGAATAATTAAGGCATTTTTATAGTGGAGATTTGAATATATATATAAAAAAACATGAGGATTAAATACCAGCGGCTTTATATTTCTTAATTATCGAGAATAAGAGAAATAAAAAAATTGTCGAGTAGAATTACGAGATAACCATACTGTATTTTAGGATCTGAGGGGGTAAATCGTAGATTTTACTGTCGCAAACTGAGTATTCCGGCGACGCGTTAGCGGAGCCGGAAAACGAATGTTTGTGACAGTAAAATCTTAGATTTACCCCTGATCCTAAAATACAGTTTGGTTATCTCTATTCTAATGCAAATTCAACAGTACAGGAAGCTTGGTATGCGTCTGCGCCATTACGTTGCTATTGTTTCCGACGGTAAATCGTGGATTTTACCCCGTCAAAATTCTGACTCCATCCAAGCAAAATTAGCGTAACAAACAAAAGTGCATTAGAATTTTAAACAGCCGAAATCCACAGGACAAATAAGACAAAGCAGGTGCAATCCACTGAAAAATGGTCAACCTGAATAGTTCTGCCACACATCGGCAAACGAAGCAAGAACGAGGAAAGGGGGAATTCTAAAATCATAAATCACAAAACACGGCAATTCACAGCAACACGAATTAAGACAGTATGACAATGACAAATAAACAAAAATGAACAAGAACGCCACAAAACTTAAGCACTAGCAGTATGAACCCCTATAAAAACTGAGGTATCATCAGGTGCTTCGGAAGGGTAAGCATGATCTGCCCCACGCGTGGCACCCGTCACACTGTCAGTGAAATGTCCGGTTTGTCACAGTCGGTGTTAGACGTGAGACAGATTAGTTGGTTCAACCATTTTATTGAATTAAAAAAATTTCCTGCTCAATAGTGGTAGCGTCTTATATAAGTATTAGTAGTAAGATTAACAAAAATTAAACGAAATATAAATAAATCTAATCAAATTGAAAAAAATAACAAATGAATTCAATTAGATTAATTCATCATAATAAAAGCAATTTTATTTTAAATCATCAGAACAATAAGAAATTCTTATGAAGATATACGTATAATACACATACAATGAAGCCAAGGATAACGATTACTTTTAATATCAATAAAGCGAGTATGGAAGCTTAACATAATTTTGTGTTAATGAATAGTTTATATTTTATCAGTTATTCTTGTGTATGTTCATAAATGTTATAATCTTGCAATCATTGATAGCAGTGGTCCTTATCCTTAATCCGAAATGAATAAATAAAGGGATATTGAGCAAATGTACATGGAATAAAATCCCTATTAGAACATGGTAATATTAAGTGAAAGGAACAGCGTTGTCATAGTTGTTCTTCATATTGAAGTCACCATTGGACCTTCAAAAAAGAGCAAACACTCCTACCTCATAGTAAGTTCAAGACAACTTCTAGCACCAGTTTTAGCGGAAATTACTAGCTGAATAATGAGCAACGCCAAATCAATGTAGCAAATAATCCCAAAGTCATCCAAGATCCAAAAGAATGAGATCCTAGATTGTATTTCCTTTGATCATTGATCAGAACTCTTTTAATCATTGAAAACAGCCATTGAAATCATTGATAACAACTCTCTCAATCACTTACATGTATCATGATTCCAACTTTTTCAGTCATTGATCAGATTCTTGCCATACATAATCATTACAATTTTTCTGATCCCTTAGAGATCCCTTTGCAGTCAAATTGCTTTGTTTTAGTTACAAAGATACAGAGCAGACACTTTGAGTTGCAGAAATTTTTGAAGTGTCAAGACCCATAAATAGGTCAAATATTAAACAATTATGGAAGAATAAGAATTGACCTAGAATAAGACAATTTTCACCAGGATTATGTTTGCAGATTTGTATGTAAAGCTGTATATATCCTTTAACAACAAAAGAAACACACCACCATGTTTTCCTTTGCTTATTAAAATTCATTGGCAAATATCTCTTAAAAAATACTTGTTGGAATATTCGAAATTTTTGCGCTTTGCTTCGATGACAAAATTCCAGAAAACAGGAAACGTTTGTGAATTCTCATTTTTTATTTTTTTTTTTGCAAAAACCTGCAAACATGATTAAAAATGAAGAATTTTGAACCCTTCTTTGCTCCTTATTGTATGATTTTTTTTTAAATAACTGTTTTTGAAACTGTTGACAATACAAATTCCGAACAGGCTCATTCTGAGAATACCAATTCTTTGACTTTTACTTTCGTAAATATTCAATCAAATCGTTGCTGTATCTTTAAAATGTGAAATTTTCTGTCAAAAATTGATATGTTTGTTCAAGACATTTGAAGCTTAAGAAATAGACAAAAAGGTCAATATGGCTAAATTATTTAGAGCGTTGAACAACATTAAACAGGTGTGCGCTTTTCTGTTGATGAGAATACTGATATGATTTCGATGAACTATTCACAGAATTTGATATTAGTGGCAAAAGTGCTTTAAATAACTCAATTGTTCTTGTTAATTTTTGTTTATTTGTCTTGTCTTCGTCATACTGTCTCAATTCGTGTTGCTGTAAATTGCCGTGATTATGGATTTACAATTTTAGAATTTCCCCTTTCCTCGTTCTTGCTTCGGTATTCGTTTGCCGTTATTTAAATTTGATTGATTAATTGAAAATGTACAGTATCCCTCCTTCAAATTCTTGATCTTTTATTGTACAGTTAAAATTGGCAATAAGAAATGAAAATACGAACGTTCTGGCATACAGAGTGATTAGATTCCCCAAACAGACATACCGGACTTTTATTTTCTTGTCGAATTGATTAACAGTGATTCTTACATTCATCAATTTATAACCTCCCCATTAAAAAGTTTTCCTAGCTCTTGTCCTTTTAAAAGACTACAAAGATGGAATACAGGACATTGTTTTGATAAGGACTTGTCACTTGTGATACAGAGTGAACCTGAAGGATGCATTTGATGCTATAGGCCGTGTGAAAGTCGGTACTTAGAACAATACGTCATATATTTCATTTATCGGAAATTCAAGAAAGTAAAAAGGAACTATATGTGTATTACAAATTAAAATAACCTGAATTAAATATTTCACCTTTTTTAATTGGATTAATGCTTTGTTCTAACGCATAACAGACAAATAGTATCGAACACGCATCTACCCACACGATTAGTCTTTACATTGACTCGATTTTTTTTTCTTTTTTCCTTTTTTTTTTGTATGTGTACTACTTGTTCTACGCTTATTTTCACCCATTTAGACGAAAGATATGAATTTATTCAAATCAACGATTAAAAAAACAAACAATGAAAAGATACGATGTAAATGCGCATGAGACAAAACAGAGCAATGGTACAATGCTTTTATTGTTGTTCTTCATCCTGAAGTCACCATGATACCTTCAACAATGAGCTCTATTCATACTACATAGAACGTCGCCTAAAGTACTGGTTTGAGTAAATTTCATTACTAATTGTCATTGTTTTTAGCCCATGAATGTCAGATCGTCAACAAAAATTAAATTAATTTGCAAAGTGCTCTTACAATAAATACAGGGGTTCAGACATAACCTCTCGTCCAAGTTAACTCGGAGCAGACTTTGCACGGTCCTAGCTCATGTCTGTTTTAACCATGACCGTTTTAACTAAGTCTGCTCTAGCCATGACCGTTCTACCTAATTCTGCTCTGGCAAGGACCGTTCTTGCAAAGTCTGTTCTGGTCATGACAGTTCTTGCCAAGTCTGCTCTGGGCACGGCCGTTTTGGTCCTAGAATTTAAAATGGACATTAAATTAGATTTGTCAGAATTTTCTTTTTCTCTGGCCCGAAACCGTCTAAATAAAAAAAAAACATAAATATCTTGTTTTACGTTTTTTTTTTAAACAAATGGCAGTAGAATATCGAAGGAACAAAGGGGTGAAATTTACAAAACTCGAAGTCCAAAGGCATGGCCAAAACGAGAGCATAGAAAACAATGACGCTAGACACAAAACAACGGCGTTAGACAAACACAAAGCACAGAAACAGAAGTCACAACATTCAAAACAAAGCACTCACAGTGTTAAATAACATTTGGTTTTCAGTTACACAATTTCATAACTATTGACATGTTTTCTTATAATTAAATTCACGATTTTTTTTATTCTATGATAGTAAATTGCCAACAAGGGGTTTCATGTATACTGTCCCGAGAAGGAAAATATATTTTACTTTTTTAATTTTACCTAGATAAACACAGGTAAACAAATAATTATTCGCGAAAAAGACCACTTACCGGCAAAAAAAATCTATTATATCGGAATAATTCATTTCAAAATTTATTTTTCAGTTATTTTAATATTATTTTGTTTTTATGAAATAAATAAATTCGAAATAAATGAAATACGTGTATATGTTGGACACGTTATGAATATTTCTCAGGGCTGTCACAAGAGCTGTCATGGCTAGAACATGGCCGGATCAGACTTACGTAGAATGGTCCTGGCCAGAAAGACTTAGCTGAAACAGTCAAGGGTAGAACAGGCCAGAGCGGTCAGGATTCTTGCAATGATCTTGACTGGTCAGAGCAGTCAGGATTCTAGAGCAGACTAAGAGCAGTTCTAGAGCAGACTTGATACCTGTTTTAAGTTAACTAAGATGAGCGTTTATGACTGCTCCATGTTAACTTTATGAGAGGTTATGTCTGTACCTCATTGCATCTATTCATTTGGGTTACACTGAATGTAAAATACGCGACGAAAAAGTATTGTATTACTCAACTCGCTTACTTGTTTTTATTTTATTCTTACGAGACTGAATTTCTTCAGGGACTCGTTAAAGTTCATAAAATAAAAGATTCTAGATTCTTCAATATTACTTGTACATATATTGATGATGATCTTTCAATCACTAACGCATCTTTTGCTAATTGGATGCTATTAAGGGGGTAGACCTGGGGTAGGAGGAGATAACTCCGTTTTTCACTTTTTCAGTACTTACCTAAAAAAATAGAATCATTGCAATAGGTATGATAAAAATTTCTAAATTGTAAAATTTTTCTACACAACAAATAAATATTCACTTTGTCATGAAAACAAATACCTAACATCAAGTTATTCATAATGAGTGCATTTTACTCTACATTTTTGCAATGCTGTCCAAAGATAATGAAAATATGTGAAAGTCGGATTTCTTCTAAGGGAGGTAATTTATAGCACAGATTCAGCAATTTTATTGATTTTTACCCACTTAATTCTAAATTTAGAAAAACTGGGACGGTAGAATTTTCTAAAATTTTAATATATCTTACATATAGTAGTATTCTTTCTATTCTCAGTTTTTGGTGAAAATTAAACGACAAAATTTTTTACAAGAAGTGTTTAATAGTGATCACAATAGAGTAAAAATTTCAGCTTGTACTGTTCAAAACACCCATATACTTTAGTTCAAACTAGTTAAATTTACTATCATTATTGATGCTTACTTTGACACATGTCTAAACTACAGAATTTTGCATTTGAAATAATTCTAAATTTAATACAAATTGAATAAGGGCCAATTTTATACACCACAAACAAGTCCTAAACAGACCAAATAATATGAAGAAACAGGGTATCTTTGATGACCTCTAGACAAAAAACGGGACGGTAAAAATTGTTGAAAATTGCTTAAAGTCGACATGAACATGTGTAGTTCAAATACTGAAAATATTAAGAAAATTAAACGGGTGGAAAATTTTGGGCTTACCCAGGTCTACCCCCTTAAATATCCGCCAAAACTACAGATGAAGGAAACATAGGAAAACAATAGATTTGCATCTTTGTTTCTGCTTAACTCTCGAATTGACGAAAATGGTCATCTCGGTTATAAAATTTTCGACGAAAGGGACGATTTTGATTTCAAAATTATTAATCTCCCTAACATGGACAGTAATATTTGAGCTTCTCCTGCTAAAGTAGTGTATGTTACATTTTGTACACAGTTGATTCGTTACGCGAGAGCTAGCACATATTATACTGACTTTCTCACTAAACATAGTTATCTCCGTGACCGCTTTATTAATCAAAGCTTAAACAATTCCGCCTCATACGATCATTTCGGTCCATTTTTTTTGTGTGTGTGTTTTCCACCTGATTTGCCTTTTTGTCTAAGGGCTTTCGGCTCTTGACAATTCTGTTCGGTATTTTTGTTTTTTTGAATGTACAGAATTTTGTAAACATACATCAAAGTTAAAGACCGAA
>MJUU01019700.1:0-22101 GCA_002080025.1 Modiolus philippinarum
TATTTATTAGATAAAAAATTATGAGTGTATTTCAGGTAGGAGGGTGCCTAATCGTTGTGACAAGTAATAATGTTTGACTTTTATAATAAAAAATCAGTTAAAAAAAATGCTTGCATATGATTTGACCAATCTAAAAAAAATAAAAACAAAGGTGTATGGTTTTTATGAAATACTTGATATTCAAGGGGAAATCGTATATTTATATTATCCTTTTAACAATATATTTGTTATAGAGAGAGTAACTGGTGACGACCTGTCAGACTTACTAGAAATGTATAGGAATCAAAAGTGTAGAACCAGAGATACACGTCAGTGTTATGTATAACCCGTGTCATGCAAGCAACGTAAAAAATGTGAGTGAACTAAGAATCTAGCCCGTTTTACCCGTCTCAACTGTAGTGAATAACAATTGCTTATTTTCGTTAGTCCCGTAGATAGTAGTTAACTATGGGAAAAAGCCGTAGGTTTTCAAAAAACGTTTTTTGAAAACCTACGGCTTTTTGCCATATCAACTACTTTTGTTGCAACCTCCAATGGTTATATAGTTTTCAATAAAGTTTGAAATAAATCAACATCAACTAGCATAAATATTTCTATATAAAATTATAGAAATAGGACCTAGTATCTCCGGCTTGCGGGTATGACCCCTCCTAAACGGGGCTGACCCCGATGGAACCCCGGGATATAGAAATAGGACCCAATCCTTGGTTGTACCGGATTAATAGATACACATCCAATCTTTCGAATGGGTTGTAAACTCAGGTCCATGTGTCTGAAAAAATGCCACGCTTCTTGCACGTTAAAGAACTCTTGTAGCAAGCTCTTTTTTTGAGTGGTCCGTAGGTGATCGGATACAAGGCTAAATTCCCCGCCCTTTTCGATTTCACCCATCTTTCCCAGTGGCAGTCAGAATTTCTGGTCCCATGGCCATTTCCATACCCCAAAGTGATTATTTATTAACAAACTTGTTCTCGTCTTCATATATAGCTGAATATAGCTGAAATATTGCTGAGTAGACGTTAAACAATATTCAATCAATCAATTATTTAGTTAAAAGACCTAACCATACCTACTTTGATAAGACATAGACTCGTCCAATTCCTTCCCAGCATTATATCTGGAGACCACAGCCAAGTCTCATCGCTATTCTGCGATCGTTGTTGGTTGAGCAACATCTCCAACTACAGTACTTGGTAAGTGTTATATTTTTTTTGGATTTTATAGTGATTCCATTTGCCATTGTAAAGATTCCGGTATCAAAAGGGTTTCCAAAAGGATAAGGAAAGTGACAATAGTTAGCTGTACAATTTGCTTGTTTGCAATTTGATCTTCAGTGCTGGACATTCTTTTGGAAGTGTATATAAGCTATTGTGTTATAGTGTAAATTATTCTTTTGGATTGTGCATTTTTATTGTGATTATTCTGACCTTTTAGTGTTAATATATCCGACATTCGTATACATAGGAAGTGTTCAAATTGCAAGTAGCAGTTTGATGATTCATTTAACCTTGTGTCATTTGCCTTGTTTCATTTTGCTTGGGCAATATGCATCATATCATTTTACTTGTGCCATTTGCATTGTATCATTTTGCTTGTGCCATATGTAGAGTGTTATTGTGTCATATTGCCATTAGCATATTTCAACAACTGGAATCTGGTACGGATCTGGTACGGATCCCTTGACCGCTTTAGGTTTCACACGTTACACATCATTCTTCTACAGATTTCTTGAGTTTGCTTCAGTGGTCTGTAAAGGACAATTCATTCATAATTCCTGAAAAGATTAATTGAGTTTGCTTCAGTGGTCTGTGTAGGACAATTCAAACATCATTCATGTAAAGATTGCTTCAGTTTCCTTCAGTGGTCTTTCAAGAAAAATTCATACATCATTCCTGTAAAGATAGGTTGATTTTGCTTCAGTGGTCTGTAAAGGACAATTCATAGATCATTCCTGTAAAGATTGGTTGAGTTTGTTTCAGTGGTCTGTAAAGGACAATACATACATCATTCATGCGAAGATTTGTTGAGTTTGTTTCAGTGGTCTGTAAAGGACAATTCATACATCATTCCTGTAAAGATTGGTTGAGTTTCCTTCAGTGGTCTGTAACGAACAATTTATACATCATTCCTGGAAAGATTGGTTGACTTTCCTTTAAAACTGTCAAGGACAATCGATACATCATTCCTGTAAAGATTGGTTGAGTCTGCTTCAGTGGTCTGTCAAGGACAATACATACACCATTCCTGTAGAGATTAGCTGAGTTTGCTTCACTGGTTTGTAAAGGACAATTCGCACATCATTCCTGTAAAGATTGTTGAGTTTGCTTCAGTGGTCTGTAAAGGATAATTCATACATCATTCCTGTAAAGACTGGTTGAGTTTGGTTCAGTGGTCTCTAAAGGACAATTCATACATCATTCCTGTAAAGATTGGTTGAGTTTGATTCAGTGGTCTGCAAAAGACAATTCATGCATCATTCGTGTAAAGACTGGTTGAGTTTGCTTCAGTGGTCTGTAAAGGACAATTCATACATCATCCCTGAAATGATTGGTTGAGTTTGCTTCAGTGGTATATAAAGGACAATTCATACATCCTCACTGTAAAGATTGGTCGAGTTTGCTTCAGTGACCTGTAAAGGACAATTAATACATAACCCCTGTTAAGATTGGTTGAGTTTGCTTCAGTGGTCTGTTAAGGACAATTCATACATCATTCCTGTAAAGATTGGTTGAGTTTGCTTCAGTGGTCTGTTAAGGACAATTCATACATCATTCCTGTAAAGATTGGTTGAGTTTGTTCAGTGGTCTGTAAAGGACAATACATACATCATTCCTGTAAAAATACAAAATTACCAAAGTTGCATCATTAACAGTAAAATTTTGTTATGCTGTACACGTGTTTCAAGGAGTAACCTCTCATCAGCAAGATTGTTTGAGTTAACTTCAGTGGTCTGTTAAGGAAAATTCTTACATCATCCCTGGAAAGATTGGTTGAGTTTACCTCGGTGGCGTGTAAAGGACAATTCATACACCATTGCAATAAAAATTGGTTGAGTTTACATCTGTGGCCTGTAAAGGACAATTCATACATCATTCCTGTATAGATTGGTTTAGTTTGCTTCAGTGGTCTGTAAAGGACAATTCATACATCATTCCTGTAAAGATTGGTTGAGTTTACTTCAGTGGCCTGTAAAGGACAATTTATACATCATTCCTGTAAAGATTGGTTGAGTTTGCTTCAGTGGTCTGTAAAAGACAATTCATATATCACCCTGTAAAGATTGGTTGAGTTTGCTACAGTGGTCTGTAAAGGACAATTCATACATCACCCTGTAAAGATTGGTTGAGTTTGCTACAGTGGTCTGTAAGGGACAATTCATACATCACCCCTGTAAAGATTGGTTGAGTTTGCTTCAGTGGCCTGTAAAGGACAATTCATACATCATCCCTATAAGGATTGGTCGAGTTTGCTTCAGTGGCCTGTAAAGGACAATTCATATATCATCCCTGTAAAAATTGGTTGAGTTAGCTTCAGTGGTATGTAAAGGACAATGCATACATTATTCCTGTAAAGATTGGTTGAGTTTACCTCAGTGGCCTGTAAAGGACAATTCATACATCATTCCTATAAAGATTGGTTGAGTTTACTTCAGTGGCCTGTATAAATTGGTTGAGTTTGCTTCAGTGGTCTGTAAAAGACAATTAATAGATCATTTCTGTAAACATTGGATGAGTTTACTTTAGTGGCCTGTTAAGGACAATTCATACATCATTCCTCTAAAGATTGGTTGAGTTTGCTTCAGTGGTCTGTAAAGGACAATTCATACATCACCCTGTAAAAATTGGTTGAGTTAGCTACAGTGGTCTGTAAAGGACAATTCATACATCACCCCTGTAAATATTGGTTGACTTTGCTTCAGTGGTTTATAAAGGACAATTCATACATCATCCCTGTTAAGATTGGTTGAGTTTGCATCAGTGGTCTGTAAAGGACAATTCATACATCATCCCTGTTAAGATTGGTTGAGTTTGCTTCAGTGGCCTGTATAGGACAATTCATACATCATCCCTGTAAAGATTGGTTGGATTTGCTTCAGTGGCCTATTAGGGACAATTCATTCATCACCCCTGTAAATATTGGTTGACTTTGCTTCAGTGGTTTATAAAGGACAATTCATACATCATCCCTGTTAAGATTGGTTGAGTTTGCTTCAGTGTCCTGTAAAGGACAATTCATAAATCATTCCTGTAAAGATTGAATTTGCTTCAGCGGCCTGTAAAGGTCAATTCATACTGCATCCCTGTAAAGATTGGTTTACTTTGCTTCTTTGGCCTGTATAGGACAATTCATACATCATTCCTTTAAAGATTGGTTGAGTTGACTTCAGTCGTCTGTAACCGACAATTCTTACATCTTTCATGTAAAGATTTGTTGAGTTTACTTCAGTGGCCTGTAAAGGACAATTCATACATCATCCCTGTAATGATTGGTTGAGTTTGCTTCAGTGGCCTGTAAAGGATAATTCATACATCATCCCTGTAAGATTGGTTGAGTTTGCTGCAGTGGCCTGTAAAGGACAATTTATACATCATCCCTGTAAATATTGGTTGAGTTAATTTTTGATCAGTGGCCTGTAAAGGACAATTCATACATCATCCCTGTAAAGATTGGTTGAGTTTACATCTGATCAGTGGCCTGTAAAGGACAATTCATACTTCATTCCTGTAAAGATTGGTTGAGTTTACCTCTAATCAGTGGCCTGTAAAGGACAATTCATACATCACCCCTGTCAACATTTGTTTAGTTTGCGTCAGTGGTCTGTTAAGGACAATTCATACATCATTCCTGTAAAGACTGGTTGAGTTCGCCTCAGTGGTTTGTAAAGGACAATTCAAACATCAGCCCTATAAAGATTGGTTTAGTTTGCTTCAGTGGTCTCTAAAGGACAAATCATATATCATTTCTGTAAAGATTGGTTGAATTTGCTTCAGTAGCCTGTAAAGGACAATTCATACATCATCCCTGAAATGATTGGTTGAGTTTGCTTCAGTGGTATGTAAATTACAATTCATACATCATCACAGTAAATATTGGTCGAGTTTGCTTCAGTGACCTGTAACGGACAATTCATACGTCACTCCTGTAAAAATTGGTTGAGTTTGCTTCAGTGGTATGTTAAGGACAATTCATACAGCATTCCTGTAAAGATTGGTTGAGTTTGCTGCAGTAGTCTGTAAAAGACAATTCAAACATCATTTATGTAAAGATTGGTTGAATTTACCTGAGCTGCCTGTATAGGACAATTCATAGATCATTCATGTTAAGATTGGCTGAGTTTGCTTCAGTGATCTGTAAAGGACAATTCATACATCATTCCTGTAAAGATTGGTTGAGTTTACTTCAGTGGCCTGTAAAGGACAATTCATACATCACCCCTGTAAAGATTGGTGGAGTTTGCTTCAGTGGCCTGTAAAGGACAATTGATACATCATCCCTGTAAGGATTGGTCGAGTTTGCTTCAGTGGCCTGTAAAAGACAATTCATACATCATTCCTGTAAAGATTGGTTGAGTTTGTTCAGTGGTCTGAAAAGGACAATGCATACATCATTCCTGTAAAGATTGGTTGAGTTAACTTCAGTGGTCTGTAAAGGAGAATTCATTCAACATTCCTGTTAAGATTGGTTGAGTTTACCTCGATGCCCTGTAAAGGACAATTCATATATCATTCCTATAAAGATTGGTTGAGTTTACTTCAGTGGCCTGTTAAAAAACAATTCATACGTCATTCCTGTAAAGATTGCTTGAGTTTGCTTCAGTGGTCTGTAAAGGACAATTCATACATCATTCCTGTAAAGATTGGTTGAGTTTACTTCAGTGACCTGTAAAGGACAATTCATACATTATTCCTGTATAGATTGGTTCAGTTTGGTTCAGTGTTCTGTAAAGGACGATTCAGAAATCACCCTGTAAAGATTGGTTGAGTTTGCTACAGTGGTTTGTAAAGGGCAATTCATACATCACCCTGTAAAGATTGGTTGAGTTTGCTATAATGTAAAGGACAATTCATACATTACCCCTGTAAAGATTGGTTGAGTTTGCATCAGTGGTCTGTAAAGGACAATTCATACATCACCCCTGTAAAGATTGGTTGAGTTTGCTGCAGTGGTTTGTAAAGGACAATTCATACATCATCCCTGTTAAGATTGGTTGAGTTTGCTTCAATGGCCTGTAAAGGACAATTCATACATCATCCCTGTAAAGACTGGTTCTGTTTGCTTCAGTGGCCTGTAAAGGACAATTCATACATCATTCCTGTAAAGATTGAGTTTGCTACAGTGGCCTGTAAAGGACAATTCTTACGTTATCCATGTAAAGATTTGTTTAGTTTGCTTCTTTGGCCTGTATGGGACAATTCATACATCATTCCTTTAAAGATTGGTTGAGTTTACTTCCGTGGTCTGTAAAGGACAATTCACACATCATTCTTGTAAAGATTGGTTGAGTTTACTTTAATGGCCTGTAACCGACAATTCATACATCTTTCCTGCTGCGACTCAATTTCTTGCCTATTGGCAATTGAAAGTCGAAAAACAAAACACCCAATTATTTTGAAAATAGCCGAATTCTGCAAATCACTTGTAGCATTAGGCAAAGAAGTCATTTATGTTTGGATCCCTAGTCATGTGGAATCTATGGAAACACAGTTGCTGACCAGGAAGCCAAGGATGCACTAGATGATGACGAGATGGCGGATTGTCCAGTACCGTACACTGACATGAAGCCTTTAATCGTTAAATACATTTTAAAGTTATGGCAGGCCAAATGGGATCTGCAAATAAATAATAAACTGCATGGAATACAGTCAGACGTCGGTAAACAAGTTGGTTCCTGTGGTAAAAACCGTAGGGAACAGGTAGTGTTGACCCGATCTCGCATTGGACATACTAGAACAACACATAGTTTTATCCTCAACAGTGATGATCGACCTGAATGTATTCCATACAATTGTCCTTATACAATGCAACATGTTTTAATTGAATGTGTAGATGTTGCCAATATCAGGCGTGATTTTTATTCTGCTGATTGTCTTAAAGACCTATTTACAAACGTCGCTGGCGACAAAATTGTTCAATTTTTAAAAGCAATCAATTTATTTAGTAAGATTTAAATGGATCAATTTTAAACAAGTTTCTAATTTCTAATATTGTTATTGCTAAACCAAAAATTTACTATTTTGTTTGTTAACAGTTTACACATCTGTTTTACTTGTTTAAAGCTATATGGTTTTATATTAATATTTTATGTATTTATTAAAATTGTTCAATAAACCCAACAGTTTTCGCCACAATATAGCTGAAATATTGCTGAAGTTGGCGTAAAACATCAATCAATCAATCAATCAATCAATCTTTCCTGTAAAGATTGATTGAGTTTACTACAGTGGCCTGTAAAGGACAATTCATACATCACCCCTGTAATGATTGGTTGAGTTTGCTTCAGTGGCCTGTAAAGGACAATTCATACATCATCCCTGTAAAGATTGGTTGAGTTTGCTGCAGTGGCCTATAAAGGACAATTCATACATCGTCCCTGTAAAGATTGGTTGAGTCTACTTCTGATCAGGGGCCTGTAAAGGAAAATTCATAAATAATTCCTGTAATGATTGGTCGAGTTTGCTTCAGTGGTCTGTAAAGGACAATTCATACATCATTCCTGTAAAGATTGGTCGAGTTTGCTTCAGTGGTCTGTAAAGGACAATTCATACATCATTCCTGTAAAGAGTGGTTGGGTTTGCTTCAGTAGTTTGTAAAGAACTATTCATACATAACATTGTAAAGATTGGTTGAGTTTCCGTCAGTGGCCTGTAAAGGAAAATTCATACATCATTCCTGTTAAGGATTGATTGAGTTTGCTTCAGTGGTTTGTCAAGGACAATTCAAACATCACCCCTATAAAGATTGGTTCAGTTTGCTTCAGTGGTCTTTTAAGGATAATTCATACATCATTCCTGTAGATATTGGTTGAGTTTGCTTCAGTGGTTTGTAAAGGACAATTCGCACATCATTCCGGTAAAGATTGTTGGGTTTGCTTCAGTGGTCTGAAAAGGACAATTCATACATCATTTATGTAAAGACTGGTTGAGTTTGGTTCAGTGGTCTGTAAAGGACAATTCATACATCAATCCGTTGAGTTTGATTCAGTGGTCTGTAAAGGACAATTCATACATCATTTCTGTAAAGACTGGTTGAGATTGCTTAAGTGATCTGTATAGGACAATCCATACATCATTCCTGTAAAGATTTGTTGAGTTTGCTTCAGTGGCCTGTAAAGGACAATTCATACATCATCCCTGAAACGATTGGTTGAGTTTGCTTCAGTGGTGTGTAAAGAACAATTCATACATCATTCCTGTAAAAATTGGTTTAGTTTGTTCAGTGGTCCGTAAAGGACAATAGATACATCATTCCTGTAAAGATTGGTTGAGTTAACTTCTGTGGTCTGTAAAGGACAATTCATATATCATTCCTGTAAAGATTGGTTGAGTTTACCTCACTGGCCTGTAAAGGACAATTCATACATCATTCCTATAAAGATTGGTTGAGTTTACTTCAGTGGCCTGTAAAGGACAATTCATACATCATTCCTGTAAAGATTGGTTGAGTTTGCTTCAGTGGTTTGTAAAGGACAATTCATACATCATTCCTGTTAAGATAGGTTGAGTTTGCTTCAGGGGCCTGTAAAAGACAATTCATACATCATTCCTGTAATGATTGTGTTTTCTTCAGTGGCCTGTAAAGGACAATTCATGCATCATCCCTGTAAAGATTTGTTTAGTTTGCTTCTTTGGCCTGTATGGGACAATTTATACATCATTCCTTAAAAGATTGGTTGAGTTTACTTCAGTGGTCTGTAAAGGACAATTCACACATCATTCTTGTAAAGATTGGTCGAGTTTGCTTCAGTGGTCTGTAAAGGACAATTCATACATCATTCCTGTAAAGATTGGTTGGGTTTGCTTCAGTAGTTTGTAAAGAACTATTCATACATAACACTGTAAAGATTGGTTGAGTTTCCGTCAGTGGCCTGTAAAGGAAAATTCATACATCATTCCTGTAAAGGATTGATTGAGTTTGCTTCAGTGGTTTGTCAAGGACAATTCAAACATCACCCCTATAAAGATTAGTTCAGTTTGCTTCAGTGGTCTTTTAAGGATAATTCATTCATCATTCCTGTAGATATTGGTTGGTTTTCCTTCAGTGGTTTGTAAAGGACAATTCATACATCATTTATGTAAAGACTGGTTGAGTTTGGTTCAGTGGTCTGTAAAGGACAATTGATACATCATTCCTGCAAAGATTGGTTGAGTTTGCTTCAGTGGTCTGTAAAGGACAATTCATACATCAATCCTCTAAAGATTGGTTGAGTTTGATTCAGTGGTCTGTAAAGGACTATTCATACATCATTCCTGTAAAGACTGGTTGAGATTGCTTAAGTGATCTGTAAAGGACAATCCATACATCATTCCTGTAAAGATTGGTTGAGTTAATTTCAGTGGTCTGTAAAGGACAATTCATATATCATTCCTGTAAAGATTTGTTGAGTTTGCTTCAGTGGCCTGTAAAGGACAATTCATACATCATCCCTGAAACGATTAGTTGAGTTTGCTTCAGTGGTGTGTAAAGAACAATTCATACATCATTCCTGTAAAAATTGGTTTAGTTTGTTCAGTGGTCGGTAAAGGACAATAGATACATCATTCCTGTAAAGATTGGTTGAGTTAATTTCAGTGGTCTGTAAAGGACAATTCATATATCATTCCTGTAAAGATTGGTTGAGTTTACCTCAGTGGCCTGTAAAGGACAATTCATACATCATTCCTGTATAGATTTGTTGTGTTTGCTTCTGTGGTCTGTAAAGGACAATTCATACATCATTCCTGTAAAGATTAGTTGAGTTTGCTTCAGTGGCCTGTAAAGGACAATTCATACATCATCCCTGTAAAGATTGGTTGGGTTTGCTTCAGGGGCCTGTAAAAGACAATTCATAAATCATTCCTGTAATGATTGTGTTTTCTTCAGTGGCCTGTAAAGGACAATACATGCATCATCCCTGTAAAGATTTGTTTAGTTTGCTTCTTTGGCCTGTATGGGACAATTTATACATCATTCCTTTAAAGATTGGTTGAGTTTACTTCAGTGGTCTGTAAAGGACAATTCACACATCATTCTTGTAAAGATTGGTTGAGTTTACTTTAATGGCCTGTAACCGACAATTCATACATCTTTCCTGCTGCGACTCAATTTCTTGCCTATTGGCAATTGAAAGTCGAAAAACAAAACACCCAATGATTTTGAAAATAGCCGAATTCTACAAATCACTTGTAGCATTTGGCAAAGAAGTCATTTATGTTTGGATCCCTAGTCATGTGGGGATCTATGGAAACACAGTTGCTGACCAGCATGTGGGGATCTATGGAAACACAGTTGCTGACCAGGAAGCCAATGATGCATTAGATGATGACGAGATGGCGGATTGTCCAATACCGTACACTGACATGAAGCCTTTAATCGTTAAATACATTTTAAAGTTATGGCAGGCCAAATGGGATCTGCAAATAAATAATAAACTGCATGGAATACAGTTAGACGTCGGAAAACAAGTTGGTTCGTGTGGTAAAAACCGTAGGGAACAGGTAGTGTTGACCCGATGTCGTATTAGACATACTAGAACAACACATAGTTTTATCCTCAACAGTGATGATCGACCTGAATGTATTCCATGCAATTGTCCTTATACAATGCAACATGTTTTAATTGAATGTGTAGATGTTGCCGATATCAGGCATGATTTTTATTCTGCTGATTGTCTTTAAAGACCTATTTACAAACGTCGCTGGCGACAAAATTGTTCAATTTTTAAAAGCAATCAATTTATTTAGTAAGATTTAAATGGATCAATTTTAAACAAGTTTCTAATTTCTAATATTGTTATTTTTAAACCAAAAATTTACTATTATGTTTTTTAACATTTTACACATCTGTTTTACTTGTATAAAGCTATATGGTTTTATATTAATATTTTATGTATTTATTAAAATTGTTCAATAAACCCAACAGTTCTCGCCACAATATAGCTGAAATATTGCTGAAGTTGGCGTAAAACATCAATCAATCAATCAATCAATCTTTCCTGTAAAGATTGATTGAGTTTACTACAGTGGCCTGTAAAGGACAATTCATACATCACCCCTGTAATGATTGATTGAGTTTGCTTCAGTGGCCTGTAAAGCACAATTCATACATCATCCCTGTAAAGATTGGTTGAGTTTGCTGCCGTGGCCTATAAAGGACAATTCATACATCGTCCCTGTTAAGATTGGTTGAGTTTACTTCTGATCAGTGGCCTGTAAAGGAAAATTCGTACATCATCCCTGTAAAGATTGGTCGAGTGTGCTTCAGTTGTTTGTAAAGGAAAATTCATACATAATTCCTGTAATGATTGGTCGAGTTTGCTTCAGTGGTCTGTAAAGGACAATTCATACATCATTCCTGTAAAGACTGGTTGAGTTTGGTTAAGTGGTCTGTAAAGGACAATTCATACATCATTCCTGTAAAGATTGGTTGAGTTTGTTCAGTGGTCCGTAAAGGACAATATATATACATTCCTGTAAAGATTGGTTGAGTTAACTTCAGTGGTCTGTAAAGGACAATTCATGCATCATTCCTGTAAAGATTGGTTGGGTTTGCTTCAGTAGTTTGTAAAGGACTATTCATACATAACACTGTAAAGATTGGTTGAGTTTCCTTCAGTGGCCTCTAAAGGAAAATTCATACATCATTCCTGTAAAGGATTGATTGAGTTTGCTTCAGTGGTTTGTCAAGGACAATTCAAACATCACCCCTATAAAGATTGGTTCAGTTTGCTTCAGTGGTCTTTTAAGGATAATTCATTCATCATTCCTGTAAAGATTGGTCGAGTTTGCTTCAGTGGTCTGTAAAGGACAATTCATACATCATTCATGTAAAGACTGGTTGAGTTTGGTTCAGTGGTCTGTAAAGGACAATTCATACATCATTCCTGTAAAGATTGGTTGAGTTTGCTTCAGTGGTCTGTAAAGGACAATTCATATATCAATCCTCTAAAGATTGGTTGAGTTTGATTCAGTGGTCTGTAAAGGACAATTTATACATCATTCCTGTAAAGACAGTTTGAGTTTGCTTTAGTGATCTGTAAAGGACAATTCATACATCATTCCTGTAAAGATTTGTTGAGTTTGCTTCAGTGGCCTGTAAAGGACAATTCATTCATCATCCCTGAAACGATTGGTTGAGTTTGCTTCAGTGGTGTGTAAAGAACAATTCATACATCATTCCTGTAAAAATTGGTTGAGTTTGTTCAGTGGTCCGTAAAGGACAATATATATACATTCCTGTAAAGATTGGTTGAGTTAACTTCAGTGGTCTGTAAAGGACAATTCATACATCATTCCTGTAAAGATTGGTTGAGTTTACCCCAGTGGCCTGTAAAGGACAATTCATACATCATTCCTATAAAGATTGGTTGAGTTTACTTCAGTGGCCTGTAAAGGACAATTCATACATCATTCCTGTATAGATTTGTTGAGTTTGCTTCTGTGGTCTGTAAAGGACAATTCATACATCATTCCTGTTAAGACTGGTTGAGTTTGCTACAGTGGCCTGTAAAGGACAATTCATACATCATCCCTGTAAAGATTGTTTGGGTTTGCTTCAGGGGCCTGTAAAGGACCATTCATGCATCATCCCTGTAAAGATTGGTTTAGTTTGCTTCTTTGGCCTGTATAGGACAAATCATACATCATTCCTTTAAAGATTGGTTGAGTTTACTTCAGTGGTCTGTAAAGGACAATTCACGCATCATTCTTGTAAAGATTGGTTTAGTTTACTTCATTGGCCTGTAACCGACAATTCATACATCTTTTCTGTAAAGATTGGTTGAGTTTACTTCAGTGGCCTGTAAAGGACAATTCATACATTATCCCTGTAATGATTGGTCGAGTTTGCTTCAGTGGCCTGTAAAGGACAATTCATACATCATCCCTGCAAAGATTGGTTGAGTTTGCTGCAGTGGCCTGTAAAGGACAAATCATACATCATCCCTGTAAAGATTGTTTGAGTTTACTTCTGATCAGTGGCCTGTAAAGGACAATTCATACATCATCCCTGTAAAGATTGGTCGAGTTTGCTTCAGTGGTTTGTACTGGACAATTCTTACATAATTCCTGTAATGATTGGTTGGGTTTGCTTTAGGGGCCTGTAAAGGACAATTCATACATAATTCCTGTAAAGATTTTGTTTGCTTCAGTGGCCTGTAAAGGACAATTCATGCATCATCCCTGTAAAGATTGGTTTAGTTTGCTTCTTTGGCCTGTATAGGACAATTCATACATCATTCCTTTAAAGATTGGTTGAGTTTACTTCAGTGGTCTGTAAAGGACAATTCACACATCATTCTTATAAAGATTGGTTTAGTTTACTTCAGTGTCCTGTAACCGACAATTCATACATCTTTTCTGTAAAGATTGGTTGAGTTTACTTCAGTGGCCTGTAAAGGACAATTCATACATCATCCCTGTAATGATTGGTTGAGTTTGCTTCAGTGGCCTGTAAAGGACAATTCATACATCATTCCTGTAAAGATTGGTTGAGTTTGCTGCAGTGTCCTGTAAAGGACAAATTATAAATCATCCCTGTAAAGATTGTTTGAGTTTACTTCTGATCAGTGGTCTGTAAAGGACAACTCATACATCATCCCTGTAAAGATTGGTCGAGTTTGCTTCAGTGGTCTGTAAAGGACAATTCATACATCATTCCTATAAAGATTGGTTGGGTTTGCTTCAGTGGTTTGTAAAGGGCAATTTATACATAACACTGTAAAGATTGGTTGAGTATGCTTCAGTGGCCTGTAAAGGACAATTCATACATCATTCCTGTAAAGATTTATTGAGTTTGCTTCAGTGCGCGGGTGTGTTAAGGCTGTATAGGAAAAAAATGGGGAAAAAAACATTTAAAATGTAATGCTATTTGAAATGGCATAATTTGTTTATTAAAAAATTGTTAGATAGCTGGAGTTTTGATAGATGCTTGGTATAAGACGTAAACGTATCCCCGGTCTAAAAATAAGTCACAAAATCCCAGTTTGTTCGTCACGTGACCCCTTTTTAACTATTTTTAAATTATAAACAGAAAATACAAAAGTTCCACAGTATACACTGCGTGTAAAAATTCAAGTCGTGGCTCATATAAAAGAGGGAACATCACATTTGTACAATATTGCTATCCGCCACTTTCTATTGCTTATATGAATTAAATACAAGGGCGAGAATGCCATTGCCGTGACCTTTACTGCATTAATAGACACGAAAACGTAAAATTCCTTTCCGCTATTGATTTTCCTGCAAGCGGATAGCAGTTTTCATATACTTTGCGTGTCAAGCAATAAAATTAACTTAAATATAAATGTTAAAAATGCCTCTATACTCTGGAACTTTCTCGTCGAAAATGTCAATCGCCAAAAAAATTGTCATGTCGCCTTCGTTTAAAACGCTCGAGTGATCTCAAAGGGAAACAACTCTTGAAAGACTCGGTGTCACTAGCGGGAAATTTTGAAAATGCCGAGTGTACAAAAAAATAATATAAAAACGTACCATTTGTGAAAAATATCCAGAATAAATGTCAAGAACAATAAATATGGCTCATTTATTTATATAAATACCAGTCCCTTGATTCCCTCCTCTGCACTTACCTTATTTAATATTATACATTATATGGTTGTCTGCATACTCAGCATACTAACAAACATAAAATGTTTTCTTTTCCTTAATTTTCAGCAAAACCAGCTACTGTTCATTGAATGAAAGGCGTTTCTGCAAGCAGTTATAGTGTTGCCACAATACATGATGTTTATGTGTATTCCTGGATGCAGTGAACTGTCATTGGAGAATGACTGTTTCATTTTGTTTGTTTTCCATTTATAGCTTTTTAATTGTATGCAAATTTTATCTGGACCAAGCAATATTGTTACATATTAAATTAATTCAATAAAAAAATATGTGCTTGTGTGCTGCAGGGAAAAGGGAGGTGCATCCATCAAAACCTTTTTAGAAATGCATTTGGTTGCCCGAGTCTAACAAGAACACTCAAGTGCCAATAAAATGATTCTTCTGTCTTGTTTCTTTTTTTTTTAAATTATGTACCATATCTTAATTATCCACAAGTGACTTTAGATGTTGGGCATCAAGTATCAATTGCTGCTTTTTTTACCTCAAAATGTTTATCTGCCTCTCCCAAAGAGAAAAAAGCATGGAATATATTTTTTTTATTTAATTATTTAAATTAAAAAAAAATATTTGCAAGATTTCCAGTGCTAAATGATTGTCCCATGTAGATATCTGCAGCAAATATGGAAGATGATTATGAAGTCTACTGGAAGATTCTTCTCCAAGATTAGACAAAACTAACAATTTTTCCATCTTCACAATACTTTATTTGAATTAACAAAAATCACTATGTGACAATCTTAACATTTAGATATATTTAGAACAATGAATTACTGCAATTTTGCCAAAGTTTTAATTTCAAGGGCATCAAAGGACAAAACTGCAATTGATCACTTCAACAATGCACAACTAGGTGAAAGTGATAATGATGCTCTCGTTGCTATCAAGAGGCCCCATTATAACCATGTCCTATCAATGAGACAACGCTTTGATAACTACAATTTATTCGAGCAAAATTTTCCAAAATTGCAAATCAGCAGTTATGATGTTTTTCGTTCAAAAGCAACAACCTTACAATCATATGTTCATCAAAATAAGTATTATGCTAACAACAACAAAACTGGCGAGAGAGACAAATTTGTTAGTCAGTTTAGCTACAGCAATTGGGCAAATATTCCTGAGGTAGAAAAGCGTAAGCACGAACTAATAGAATGTCCAATTTGTCCAACAAAATACTTGTCAGCCTCTATGCTGCACTCATGTGGCCAGATACCAGCTAAAGCTATCAGCCTGAAGAAAACTGGAGATGATTTAATTAACAACATTAAAGAAAACATACAGAATAGTACTCCTACAAGTACAAAGGTTATTTTTATTTTTCTAACTGTACATTTCCTGCAAGGGGTACCCCCTGATTTTTAAAATTGAGAAAGTCTCAAACACAGAATTAATCAGACAACCTGACAAATTTCTTTGATTACGGACGAACAAAAAGAAAGACTTTCAAGGGTAAAACAATGTTGCCACCAATGACCCCCCCCCCCCCCCCCCCCGACATACCTTCCCAAAATCATACAAAAGGTTACCGGTATATAGGGTCAAGAATACTGACAACACAATATACACGCCTAGGCATACATACTGCAAAGATTTGGTCCAGTTGCATCAAACATTGTTGAAGGGAAATGGCATCCATAAACTAAATTTGTCAAAATTGAGTAAAAATAGTTAATACATTTTTTGTAAAGTCTCTCTGACAAATGGTTCAGCCCTGTGAAACCACAAAAGAAAAAATCCTGCAGTGATTGGTCAAAATCAGATCAAAGATGCAAGAATGTTAGCACCTGACTACAATTCAAGCCAAAAAGGGCAATAACTGTGAAAAAAGGGTCCAGCATTCTGAAAAATTGTTGAAAATGTCAAGTCCAGAAAATAATTGCAGAAGGAATCATTAAAATGTTAGTCAAGTTATTTCCCCATCACTGTGCCCTCAAGCACACTTCCATATTGCATCCTTCCGTTGTATTATGTTTCATGAAAATCTTTCCAGTGATTTAAGAGGAGATGAGCCTAAGAAGTAATCATTGCCAAAGGAATCCATAAAAAGTGAAAATCAAATTATTTCTTTCTTGGTGTTGGACAATAATAATATTCATTCATGCAAATCTCCATATATGGTGTTGTTAATTGTGTAAATGTTAATAGCATCAGTTAGAGTAGTTGGGGTGTCTTGGTTTCTGACACTTTAAAAATTTGTACCATGAACCTTTGAGCAATATGCTATAAAAATATGCAAAAAAATTTGGCGAGTCACCGATGTGTCAAAAAAAGACGGAGTTCTAAAGCATGGTCAAATTTAGTGTTTACGCACTATATTTACAAAAGAATTATATGGGAAATAATTCAAGGGCATATTTTTTTTTATAAGCAGACATACATTTTTTCCCAAACGTGGTATGATATAGAACTTCAATTTAAAACATAAAAAATATATGTCACTGACCTTTTGAAAAAGTTATATCTCATGAAACTTGAAGAAATTGGAAATTTTTCAAGGAAGGGGAGATAACTTAAAGTAATTTGGGACTCCAAAATAATAATAAAAAATTGAATAATAATAATACATGTCTTTTGTCAAAATGCTTTCAGCAAATTAAAAAAAACAATTGGGATCAACAACCTTATTTTTTATTAACAAACTTAAAAAAAAATTTGACCTTTACCATGATATTTCAGTACAGAATTATCTCCCTTTGATAAAACTTTTTGAATTTTTGGCAAATATGTAATATTATTTAAACAAACTCGATACTTATTGTTCATTTTTATTTAAATTGTATTAAAGACATACTAAATCATTTAGACAACATTCTCATTGAATTATTGAATTTTTGCTTAGATGTGCTAAAAAGTATGCTCCATTTTAGACATCCCAAACTACCTTAAGTGAATTAAAAACAGAAATAGTGCATTACACGATACCTCACCACGTTTCACCACGTTTCACAAAAGTTCAAAGTTAAAAGGGGCATAACTCCAGAACTATGTGTACCCCTCAAACAAATATTATCCTTAACCTGTGATTTACATACGAAGTTTGAAGACAGCATGTTATTTCAATCACAAGTTATGAGTATGAAACCCTAAAATATGCAAAATTTCAAAGTTTCAAGGGGCATAACTCCAGAGCCCCTTGGACCTCTGAACCTGAAATGAAATTTGACCCGAGTTTTGTGGTAAACAACTTACATACTAAGTTTGAAGACCTTGAGTTATTTCATTCACAAGTTATCAGTTGGAAATCCCTAGGTTCACAAAATTTCAAAATTTGAAGGGGCATAACTCCAGAACCCCTAAGACCTCTGAGCCCAAAATCGAACTTGAACTGAGTTTTGTGGTAAACAAGTTACATACAAAGTCTGAAGACCCTGTGTTATTTTGTTAACAAGTTATCAGTCGGAAACCTTCAGGGGTCAGACGGACACACAACTGAGGCCAGTGAGGGTATCATATAATACCTTGCCATTTCGTGTGGAGGGGTATAAAAATCTGTACAGATGAAATCAATTCAAAGTCTACCATGGAATTATCCGTATTACTGGTTTGGGACATTAATTATATTCCTTCATGGACATCTCCATAATTTGTCCTTTCTTTGTGTAAAGTTTCTTAGTTGTTTAGAGGAGTTGCCCTTACGAGAAGTGTGGACAGACCGATGGAAGACGGATGGACGGACGATTATTTTTATATACCCTCATTTGCTGGTGTATAATTATCTGCTTTGCCAATATTGCAAACACACCAACACAACAATAACATGAAATGCTATAATATCAAGTGGACAAAATTAAATCAGATTATGTATACTTATACTTTAATTACATATAATTACATCTCATGCATATTCATTTGAATTCATTCAATTTGATAGGTGAAAACTGATCACGTGGCCATTATCATGAAACACATTTGACCACATGTTTATGTGGCGGATTAATTTGTAAAAATAGAATGTAAATGATGTACTTTCATGTAAATAAATTGTGTTTTGTTTTTTACATTTCAGTTATAATATAATTATAAGAATTGAATGCATTATTTTGAAGCTTCATAGGGATTATCAAAGTGTTTCCAAGTCCAAGGCCCATAACTCCGTCAAAAAAGCGATGGTCCAGAACCAAACTCAACCTTAATCAGGAACTCAGAGTAGTAGAGTCACATTGCAAATATCAGCTTAATATCTGAAACAGTTTAGAAAAAAAGTCTGTAAAACCTATATTTTACCAAAATTTTCTGAGTCCAATGCCCATAATTCCGTCAAAAATGAATGGCCCGGGACCTACCTCAAACCTGATTTGTAACTCGTAGCTTAATATCTGGAATGGTTTAGAAAAAAGTCCGAAAAGCCTTAAGTCCATGGCCCATTACTCTGTCATTTAATGTTCCAGAACCGAACTCGAACTTGATCTGTAACTCATTATAACTAATGTCAGCAATACTTTATAAAAAAAGGTCCGGAAAACATATATTTTACCAACATTTTTGAAGTCAAAAGCCCATAACTCTGCCCAAAATCAACGAACTAAAACCAAATTCAAACTTGATCTGTAACTCATGGTGGTTGACTAACTGACCAAATATGAGCTAAATATCTCTTAATAGTATGGGGAAAAAGTATTGAAAACTGAGTATGACGTACCGACGGACTGCAAACTAGGGATGAGTATCGTCAATAAAATGTTGTACCATGATATATCGATACAGGGCAAGCGTATAGTGATACGTATCGATACGTATCGTCTTCTGATTTCTCAATTTGATTACATTTTTAAATCTTCTTCTTTTAACTATTTTATGTGATAAAATAGTAAAATATTCCTTAGTGAGACAAGCTTAATACAATTGTTTGTCCTTTTTCTGACTTTTCCATACCAAAATCAGAAAATTTCAAGAATTTAGTTTGTACTGATTCTGAAATTTTAGCAGAAATCAGAAAACGATACGTATCGATACGTTGGATTCCGTATCGATATACCTAGTTTGTTGAAAAATATCGCGATATATCGTTGTATTCTAATATGGCTTCCTGTATTAGCTTTGTAAATAGAGTCATGTTATAATACCAATATAACACTCTTAGCACATGCGCAAAAGATGCATAGTTTCTGTTGCATATTTTGAATCTATTTTTCATTTTAATTGTCAAAATCATCTACCATCCACTAACAACTTTTTTAATTAAATTTGTTTCCGAAATTCATTATGGAATTTTTTTACTTGAAAAGGCAATGTTCGGGACAAACTTTAATTTTCCTACTTGTGACGTCACAAATAACATCGTAATGAAAGTTTGAATGGAGATTAAGAGGACTTGAGGCATTTTCTACAGTTAAATAAGCAATTTCATCAAACGAAAGTGAGTTTTTGTTGTATTTGTGGAAAGTTTTTTGTCTGTGTATTTGTTTATCAAAATCAAAATGTTACGGAACCATTAGATAGTCCCTACTCGCTTCGGGTATAAAATGGGTGAAATTTCCATATCAGAATCAAAATAAATCATACCCGCCAAATACTATATTGTCATTATAACAATTCGTTGTTTTCGCATATTTTACCCCAACAAAAAGCCAAATCTCAAAATATGCATTTTTTCATACAAAAAAATTTAACCCCGAAAAATTGTTATGCCTTTCTTCAAAATGGAAGGGACTTCCCTTTGATCAGGTCCAACATTGCACATAAAATTTATGAAAATCTGTGAANAATATCAGCTTAATATCTGAAACAGTTTAGAAAAAAAGTCTGGAAAACCTATATTTTACCAAAATTTTCTGAGTCCAATGCCCATAATTCCGTCAAAAATGAATGGCCCGGGACCTACCTCAAACCTGATTTGTAACTTCATACAAAAAAATTTAACCCCGAAAAATTGTTATGCCTTTCTTCAAAATGGAAGGGACTTCCCTTTGATCAGGTCCAACATTGCACATAAAATTTATGAAAATCTGTGAATTTGATTTCATCAAGTTATCATAAGACATAAAGCTAATTCTCAAAATATAAACTAAGTTTTTCCCAAAACCTTGCTTTCCTATTTTACTAAAAGAAAAAATGGGTCAAAGACTCAAATGGCCGGGTTGCGTTTTGGTGCTTCTAGCTTGATTAATTGGTTCCCTAATGGGTCTGTGCATAGAATATGTTGAAAATATTGATAAAAGATGACTAAGTAAAAAAGTCTGGAAAATATGAAATAATATTGGAAATAATTCAATAAAGTCAGGTGTACATCTTCAATATATAAAGAAACATTCTGATGAAGTTTCAAAGATGTGGGTTGAAAACTGTAGGAGGAGTTGATTTCACAAAATAGGTACCCTATGGCAAAATAAAAAAATAAATTAGCTTCTCAGGCCCCTGCCTCATCTCTTCTTTGGGAGCTAATTTTACTTTTTTATTCAAGTTTCAAATAAAAAAAAATTAAAATTACCTGCCTCATCACTTTTTGGGCGTTTCAGTAATGTAAAAAGATGCCTCATCATGATTTTGAACCAATAAAAATAAAAATCTTCTCCCTCCCTGCCTCATCATTTTTTCAGAAAAATGGCCTGAGAATCTAATCATTATTTTTGTATGGCCTATGTTAAACATTTTGATAAAAAAATGACTAAGTTCCAAAGTCCGGAAAAATTGGAAAAAATTTCCCAAATATTTCAATAAAGTCAGGTGCCCATCTTCAATATATACAGAAACATTCTGTGAAGTTTCAAAGATGTGGGTTGAAAACTGTAGGAGGAGTTGATTTCACAAAATAGGTACCCTATGTTAAACATTTTGATAAAATAAATGACTAAGTTCCAAAGTCCGGAAAAATTGGAAAAATTTCCAAAATATTTCCATAAAGTCAGGTGCACATCTTCAATATATGAAGAAACATCCTGTGAAGTTTCAAAGATGTGGATTGAAAACTGTAGGAGGAGTTGATTTCACAAAATAGGTACCCTATGTTGAACTTTTTGTTAAAAAAATGACTAAGTTCCAAAGTCTGGAAAAATTGGAAAAAATTTCCGAAATATTTCCATAAAGTCAGGTGCACATCTTCAATATATGAAGAAAGATCCTGTGAAGTTTCAAAGATGTGGGTTGAAAACTGTAGGAGGAGTTGATTTCACAAAATAGGTACCCTATGTTAAACTTTTTGTTAAAAAAATGACTAAGTTCCAAAGTCTGGAAAAATTGGAAAAAATTTCTAAAATATTTCCATAAAGTCAGGTGCACATCTTCAATATATATAGAAACATTCTGTGAAGTTTCAAAGATGTGGGTTGAAAACTGTAGGAGGAGT
>MJUU01019700.1:22194-44177 GCA_002080025.1 Modiolus philippinarum
GGTGCACATCTTCAATATATATATAGAAACATTCTGTGAAGTTTCAAAGATGTGGGTTGAAAACTGTAGGAGGAGTTGATTTCACAAAATATGTACCCTATGTTAAACATTTTGATAAAAAAATGACTAAGTTCCAAAGTCTGGAAAAATCGGAAAAAAATTCCCAAATATTTCCATAAAGTCAGGTGCACATTTTTAATATATATAGAAACATTCTGTGAAGTTTCAAAGATGTGGGTTGAAAAATGTAGGAGGAGTTGATTTCACAAAATAGGTATCCCATTTTCGCTGCCCGCCGCCCTCCCGCCCAACATTCACCATACTATAACCCGGATTTGCACTCTGTGCAACCCGGCCAACAAAATGGAGCTTCCTTTGGTCAATTTCAACCTTTAGCATCAAAATCATTAAAATAAGTGACGGCAACCTTAGGTTATCATTAGACAGTTTTCAAAATATGCCCTTTTTATACAAGTTTGAAATTGTTTTCCTATTTTTCTGAAAAACGAAAGAGAGCTTCCTTTCCAACTTCGACTAAAAACAATCATAACAAGATGTGTTTGTGAACACTATATATGCCCCCAGATTCCCAATTTTACCCCTTTTGGACCCCTATGACCTTGACCTTTGACCTAATTTTTTTTTGCATATTTATGTTCGTCTTGACTAGACCTATACACTTGCCAAGTATCAAAAGTCTACCTTTTATAGTTCAAAAGTTATAGCCAAGGTTAAAGTTTCGGACAAACAGACAGACAGACAGGACAAAAACAATATGCCCCCCGATCCTCGATCTGGGGGCATAAAAATCTGTGAAGGGAATCTTGAGTTATAGTACAAAGTTCAACAATGTGTATTTTTTTGAAAAATTATCAGAAATCAAAATCGAAGTAGTATGTACACCTTTGATATATGCACAATCAATCTGCAAAATAAAAACTTCCTATCTTAAAAACTGTGGAGGACTTATCCGGACAAATGATATACCCACAAAAAATGATGGATGGATGGACTGACTGACTGACTGACGGACCAGTCAATGATGTACCCTTTAAGCAATATTTGCATAAAAATGACAAAGTTCAACAATGTGTATTTTTCTGAAAAATAATAAAAAATCAAAATCCAAGTAGTACGCACATCTTTGACATAAGCATAATCAACCTTCAACATATGTATCTTAAAAACTGTAGAAGGACTTATCCAGACAAAAACTGCAAACCCTCCACAACTTCGTTGTGTGGGGTATAATAATATAATTATGTTTCTGTACAGAAAATTTCATAAATTCTATGATAGGAAAATAATACCCTTCAGACACATTAATACATTCAATCTTACAAAATCAAATTGTGATACAAGTACGTGTATAATAATGCCCTTAGGGACAAAACAGACCTTAATTTCATTGATATTTAACATATGAGAAAGTTATTGGAGTTCATAACATTGCTATTGGTGACGACAGTAAATCTTGATTTTCCCTCTAAAAATTTAACAATCATCCAATCAGAATTAGCGTCACAAACTTGCATGCATTATGCTAATTTAAGAACATACATGGAATACAGGATATTGTTTTTAATATGGCCTTTATCAAGTAAGCCTGTCAGGGCAAGCTTCATGTGTCGCTCCTGATAAAGTAAATATCAACAGCACATTGTACCTATCATTTATATGAATGATAAGTAGAGGCTCTCAAGAGCATGTAGCTCACCTGGTCCAAAGTTAGCATACACAATAACCTCAATGATAAATGGTCTCACTTTCTAGTGTGATAATAAACCTAGATGTAATATGGCCCACTGTGTCAGAGGAGATGATCTGTGTATGCATTTCCCTTAGGGTCCTATGTTAAATTATGGTTCCCGTTGGCAGTCATCTTGGATCTTATGTGAACTTCCTAGACAAATTTTTCAAAATCGGCCAACTTGGGACCATTGTTACCAAGTTTGGTTCAAAGGTTCAAGTAGGAAAAGTAGTTTCAGAGGAGAAGATCTATGAATGTGTTCCCAATAGGGTCCAATGCTAAACAAGTTCTCCACATTATGGATAGGACACAGACTTGCCAGACACATTTTTCAAAGACAGCCAATAAAGGACACTTGTGACCAGGTTTGGTTCCAATTATCAAAGTATATTCAGAATATGTTTTCCCAATGTTAAACTAAGTTCCCCTGTGGTGGCCATCTAGGATACGATGAGGACTTGCTGGACACATTTTTTAAAGGGGAATATTTAAGGACAGTTGTGACCAAGTATGGTTTCAATTGGACAAGTAGTCTCAGAGGAGATCTTTGAATGTGTTTTCACATAGTGTCCAATGTTAAACTTTGTTGTCCACTGGTGGCCATCTTGGATCTGATGGGAACTTGCCGGACACATTTTTTTCAAAGGGCACCAAGGACAGTTCTGACCAAGTATGGTGCCAAATTGACAGGTAGTCTCAGAGGAGAAGATTTAGATACCCTGATAATGATTCAAGCCAAGCTTGGTTAAAATTGGCCTAGCAGTTTCAATGGAGAAGAATTTTGAAAAAAAAATTATGACGGATGGAAGCCGACGGATGCCAAGTGATGGCAATAGCTTCATATAAAAATAACAATAATACTACTTTGTTTTAAATTGGTTCACATGTATTGTGCCACAATTAATGCATAACTTTACACAAAATTTGTATTGTTCATTTGACCAAGTTGATAATAATTAAAGATTGAGACCCCTCCAAGGAAATGTACAGTATCTTTTCATTAAAAACAGGTAGCAAAGGCTGTTGTAGATGTAATCAATCCAATTTTCCAAAGCCATTATAACAAGACATTTGAAACAGCAATGGCAGAGTCATTAAATCTATCACCTAAGGAAACATCTAGAGACAAAAACAAAGCAATGACCGAAATAATTACAAAGTCAAATCAGTCTATTTCAAAAATAATGACTGACAATGACAAAGATTTACAACTGGTTCTTTCATCAGGAAAGTCTTTCAGCTCACATGACAGGGAAAGAATGATGTACTTTTGCACACGAGAAGAGGCACAAAAATCGACACAAGTGAACCTGTCAAAGGAAATTGATGGCAAGCGCAAGCCAAAAAAACATCATGGAAACTTTACAAAATATGCTTTCGACAGGGATGAATTTCTCAACGAAATCTCCAACTTACCAGATGGGAGTTTAGTCAATTGGACTAGATTGTCCAAAAAGTACAATGTACGAGATGGAAATGACAAAACACCACTAAATGCAGGCCAAATACTAATGGCATATGCTAAATATAAAGGAGTCAATGTACACAAATTTAACAAACAGAAATCCATCAGTGGAAGAGACTATTTAAGAAGGGTAAGAAGGGCAAAAACAAAAATCATGAACACCAAGATCTCAGTTCAAGTACCAAGGTCGTCAAAAATACTAAAATCAATCGTGAAGCAGAAAATAGAAAGCAAGGAAATAAATATCGGACAACGTATAGCCCCCAAGACATTTAAATCTACAACAATAAGCAAAGAGGGACAATTAGAAGAAATGTCAACGACTATTTATGGGAGAAAAATTGCCCTTAAGGAAATAATAGAAAAGGAGAACACACGATTAGAATCAGCAGGAGTCTTGAAGTACAGATCAGACATACAGTATGAACAAATGACAACAGAAGATGTAACTAAACATCTTGATAAGCTTAATGAGCTGAATAATAATACAGAAAAAGATGTAATGATAAATACGCTAAAATCTTTAGAGAGGACAAGAAAAATCAAAGTGTGGCATGACCACAGCAGCATCCTCAACCATACTTATATCAATTTCATGATTAGTAACATTTATGACCCTGCAAATTTCCTGACAAATGCAGAATATGCTGCACAACATCCAGAACAGAACAGAGTAGATGTACAAAAAATTGTTGAAAGACCACAATTATACATATTAGGGCAATCAGGTAATACTCAGGTTGTAAATTTATTGAAAGCCACTGCATTAAATAATTCGTAAAGGTTCTGTGGAACCTGGTGTCTCGCCTGCTCACTCTGCTTTCAATAAAATTTGGCCTATATTAAGATGTGGTTACTAAAAATTCTAAAATAAAGGGCTATGCCGAGTGCAGCATGATACGACCACAGCATGTCATCCACTGAAATTTGAAAAAATGTAATTTAAAGTGGGTATGGACATGGAAAGAGCTTGACACAATAATTAGCTTACATATAAAGGAATCAAACAATAAAATCCCATCGAAATTCGATGAAAAATAAAAATTTTAGGTTATCTGTAACTTTAAAAATTTGGCCCCTTTCAGCCCCACATAGCTCCGAAACGGTAGCAGCTACGCCAAATCTGTTGACATACTACTGAAAGCTTACATCAAGAGGAATCCAAAGAAAAAATTCCCATCGTCATCCGACGAAAAATAAAAATTTTAGGTTATCTGTAAATTTACAATTTTGGCCCCTTCAGCCCCTCATAGCTCTGAAACGGTAACAGCTATGCCAAATCTGTTGACATAGTACTGAAAGCTTACATCAAGAGGAATCCAAAGAAAAAAATCCCATCGAAATCCGATGAAAAATAAAATTTTTTGGTTATCTGTAAATTTATGATTTTGGCCCCCTTCGGCCCCTCATAGCTGGGTAAGGAAACAAGTTACCAAAAATCTAATAGTAGAGCGCTGCAATAATTTTTCATTAGGAATCCTTTGGAAAAAATTGCATCAAAATCGGACTAAAAAAAATGCAATTTTTGAAATTCGCCCCTTTTGGGCCCCATTTATCTCGTGAACAGTTCATGCCACGTGAAATCCGATGCTTACTCCAGATTGGAAATTTTCTAAGGAGTTTACTGAAAGAATCCCCATCAAAATCCGATAAATAATAAAGATTCTACAGTCAAATATGTGAAAACAACCAATTTAACCCCTTTTTCTAAAACGGGCGGGGCCAGGAACATAGAATTAGAGCCCAGGCTAAAGCATGTGCCCAGAAACATCATACTAAAATTTGAAAATGATCTGTTCACTGGAACCAAAGTTATGCTGTCCACAGACACAAAAATACCCAATTTTACCCCTTTTTGGCCCCTTTTTCTGAAACGGGTGGGGCCATAAACCCGAAATTAAAACCCAGGATAGCCATTATGCCCAGAAAATACATACTGAAATTTGAAGATGATCTGTCCACTAGAAACAAAGTTATGCTGGCCACAGACGCCGACGACTGCGCCATAACATAATACGACCGCAAAATTTTTGTGGTCGTATAAAAAATAACTGGTCTTTGAAAGCAATCAATGAATTTACCAAAATTGGAACAAAAAATTTTTGAAATCTAACCATTGGCAATTAGTTTTGATGAAAATTTATCCAAAAAACATGGTTGCTAACAAGAATTTCCAAAAATTGCTTGTCTTTGACTCAGTGTGAGAGTATCAGGAAATTTACCAAAATTGGAATAAAAATTTTTTGAAATCTTAAGTATTGAAAATTTTTGTTTTCACTAAAATTCAAGCGAAAAAGCATGGTTGGTAACAAGAATTCCCAAAAACTGCTTGTCTTTGAGAGTTGCATTAAATTTACTAAAATTGGAACCATATTTTCTATTCTTAAGTTTCAGAATGGTTTCAGGTATGAAAAATGCTAAAATATTTGATTATATTCAAAAATTTTTAGTCTTGGACATATTCAGGAAATTTACCAAAGTTAGAACCGGACTAAAATCCTGCAAGTTTATTACTTATCTATAGATTACATGCCACAATTCTATGTCAAAATTAAATTTCCTAAGTTCCAATTTGTTTAAACTTTGATATTATGGGCCAAAGTAAAAATTTAGTCAAATTCATTGATGCGGAAAATATAGGTCAAGGTGACATAATTCCCGTATTGATGTTGGTTACTAAAGATGTAACCACTTACCAATAATCATCCCTCTATGGCATGTAGGTGTTGAGATTTAGTCGAAACAAAAACAATAGAAGACCCTAAAAGATGTCTCGCCCATCCCTGCTGGCCTCTAAATTGTTGTGAAATCTAAGTGAACTAATAAAAAAAGTGAACATGCTCACTAGACTGTGAAACTGAGGTCAAGGACAAGAGTCACCTGCAAGACTGACATGTACTACCCAAGACCAACCTACATATCAAATATTATCAACCTACCACTTCTAGTTATTGAGAAATGGACTTGAGCAGAAAAAGTTAACATGGCCACTAGACCGTGAAATTGAGGTCAAGGTCACATGAGGTTATGTCCGTCAGGTAGCACTTGATTAGTACTACCACTGGACCAAATATGATGTTCCTACATCAAAGGGTTTTCAAAATATCCTACATTAAGTAAAAGTTAACACTGTCGCCATACTTTGCACGCTTATGTCTCGCTTTCTGCGACTTTCGTTGCGAGCGAGACAAAAAAATTATTGAAAAAAATACTAAGTCCAACAAATGGCAAAATACGGCAAAAATTGGAATTATTTTTTTTCAAAAATATACTTGGGATTCATTTATGAAGTTGTTGTGAATATGGTGCCCAAATTTCATTGATATTGAATTTGATTTGATAAAGTTACCCAAGTTCAAAAAAAATTTAACATTTGGGTTAACCAAATGTTAAGGACGCCGACGATGGAATCTATGATTGCTATGTCTTGCTTTCGCCACTTTCGTCGCAGGCGAGACAAAAATAGAAGAATGATAACAATATGAGACCAAATTGAAGATAACTGATATCTTCCTCAAGTATGAGAAATTTCCAAATGGAAACCAAGGTTAAAAACTTATACTGATACAGGTGCAACATATCTCAATCTTTGATTTGGAAAACTTGAAAATCTATAAAATTCAGAACATAAATTGTACAATTGTGAGAATCAAAAATCGTAACTTGTGTTAATACTAATTACACAGATGTAAAAAAATAAGTACACACATATATAAACATTCATATGGTTACATGTACAAAAAATCTTCTGACTGTGATGTTTTTCTTACCATGACGAATAAGGGTACATGTATATAGAATATTTACCAAAAAGCCTCTGCATCTATTTTGTAGTTTAACTATAAAACATGTGTTAAAATTTAACAGGAATATATACATGTTAGAACAAACAACAACTACATCCATCTAAAAAGAATGTCATTTTATGAAATGACAAAATTAGAAAAATTTACAACTAAAAAAGGGGAATAACTCCTACAAAAAAATAAGAACCAAAAATCATGTCTATATTCCAACTGGGTTAATAAATTATTAAAAAAACGCAGAAAGCTTTCTGTAGCAAAACAACCAAAAAGTGCAAATTGACAGACACATACAAATACTATTCATGATGTATAACAAACTTTTTTCAAAAAATTATCATGAATATGAAAAAGAAAGGAAATTGGGTATATGTCAAGGAGACAACATGAACATCCCATCTCCAGGTTAAAATGACCAAAAACAAAGCATCAGACAATTTTTTTCAGCATAAAATCTAAAGTTGGAAAATCCCAAAAATGCTTTTTTAAAAATAAAAATCAATGAATCAATCTGAAAATATGAGAAGCAAAAGTTCTTATGGTTTATAACATGCACACAAAATTTGATTGAGAAATATTAAAGGGCCTCCGAGATAAGCTGCAGACAAAAAATGTCTATATAACAAATTCTGTTAGTAATCCAAAATTACCATTATTGAAAATATTCATCTTATGGCCGCAAAACTCTGCAACTCTCATGAGTAAGTCAGTTAATGAGTTTTCAGTCACTCGGTGAACATTTCTTGATAATTATATTTCGGGATTAGTTTTACCATTAATATTTGAATACCACAGGGTGTCAATCTTGATTTGACGGCCAAAAATATTTGTTTACAGGTGTCACTTTAAACTGCATTTTTGACTGTCAAATCCATATGATCTCCTCAGGTATTCAAATAATGTATTGTTACTGCTAAAATGACATTTCTGTGTGATTATAACATGAATAAGTTAACATGAAAATAACATCAAATTTGCCTATGCATACAAATCAAAGAAAAGCAAGTCTTAGGATCTTTTTATCTGTACAGGTAGTTCTGATGAAGATCAAAAAACATATATAGATACTAGAAACGAGGACATTGAAACCATTTCAAAAGGTTTAACATACAAAAATATACCTTTCCAATACCAACTGAGAATATTTAGTGGAGACAATCCTGCTAGACAATTTGAGTCCGGACAGCAAAGGGGAGGCAACTACAGCTGCCTTTGTGGGGTGTCAAGTGCCAGTCACATCAACTTAGAATGCTGCTTTAAGCAAAATGAAATGGACTTGGAGGACAGACGACAACTGCTAGTACAAGGACACCTTTGGAGACGAATTTTAAATGGAAACATGAATCCCTTTCAAAGGCTAAGAAAAGAAGAAATTACTGAAGAATTAGAGTTGAGGGGAACTGATACGTATGAGAAGGACAAGAGTCAATTACAAGATATACTGAATGAGACAATGCATGGCATAGCTCGACCACCAGCACTGATGATCACAGATCCGTCCAAGACAACAGAAGAACTACATATGAACCATTATGAAGTCATGAAATGTGAACCCTTACATGATATATGTAATGTTGTAGTAAATATGATCACAGAACTGCCATATCATGTTCCAAACAAGGAAGCAAAAGCAGAACTGGAAAAATTTTCTCAACAAGTAATTGGTGAAAAAAATCAATTGAAAGGATCAGATGCCAGAAAAAATGCAATTAAACTTTTAAAATGTATACAAGCATTGCATGACGACAACAAAATTGAAAGCAACATCTTCAATATGATTTCTTCCTTAGTTGATACCATCCACATAGCATATAGTCCTGATGATACCAGGAACCCTCGACAAATTCTGAGGCTCTACAATTCAACATTTATATTTGGTCTACTTTCAAAATCAATTATTGCAAACCCTGTTAAAATGACGAAAAGAAAATTCTATGGCAATCACTACCACAGCATAGTAGTACATCTTCCAGAGACATACAGCATAATAAATACAAAATCCATACTCACGGAGGACGAAGAAAGATCATTTGGTAGTTTGAGAAAAATATCAGAATCAACATCAAATAGGAAAGCTGGATATATTATAGATAATGCCATGGTGAGATTCACATCACAGCAAGAATCAGACCAACGTATTGATTCAATAGAAAAACAGGAAAGTGAAATAAGTAAGCTATCAAAATTGTTAGGTGAACAACCAGGTTCAAAGATTACAGAAGATATTCTTCATGGCAAATCTTCATTGGTGCAGGCTCATTTATGCAGAATTTCTCCATATCTTGAAGCAGGTGAAAATGTGTGGTGGCATTTTGATGATGGAGATGTGGTATTCCATGATTCAATCCATGATCCTATCACTAGACCTGAAGGACCAATACCATCTCACTTCAGGTCAACATCCCTGAAAATGGAAAGAAAAAAGAGAGATGAAGCATGGCAAAATTGCGTAACATTGTTCAAAACAAATAATTTGACTTTACCACTCCATAAACTTAAAATAAGGAGTGATGATGGAAAACTTGTTACTTTATATGGCAAGTCAGGTAAACTAGAAGTGGATTAAAAACAACACAAAGAATTTTTTTTTTTTTTTAATTAAAGCTTTTTAAAATTAGAATTTTAATTTTATAATGCAAGTTGTTAAGCTTTCAGGTCCCATCTCTCAGCAGAAATTGTACAGTATGAATAAGTTCTTGGTATATCGTTCTGATGAAGGTGGTGCAGCTCTTTGGACTTGATATGAGTCAGATGTGTTATGTTCAGTAACACATTTTCATATTTCTGTAATGACTATTGGCAAAGTGAAGTACCTAACTCGGATGACATACTTGTTTGCAAAGTGCTGGTATTAAACTGCCAAATAAGAAATTTTATCGACGGACTTGACTTTGTTTGTGAGTGATTTTGCAGTGTTTACATAAATATAAACTCTAGAGATAAAAGCAAATTCAGAGTTTATTGATGTGCCAACAAGGCAACTGGCTCACAAACTTTCCATTAAGTCAACCAAATTGGCAATTTGGTTCTGCATATACATGGAAAAACTCCAAAATTACTTTTATTCCTATAAAGATCAGCTATGCCAAAAGAGTCACAATAAGACTGCAGCATACTGAACTGGGATATCAATGGAAATGCATAAACATGCATTGATACAAAATGACTGTGGACATAGTAATTGCAATTTAAAAAATATCAAACTTGTCAGCATGCCCACTGCTTTTTGCAATTGGGGGTACATGTACCCTTTTAATTAAAATTTGGGGGTGTAAGGTGTTTTTTGAGGGTACATATGCATACCTGCATGTTTAAATCGCTACTTAAAATGGCTTAGCAAGGAACCTATCAAGTTGTACTACACATGCCGATAACTATTTTCCGCAAAGTTCAATGATCAATCTTTCAAATGGGAGTGCTAGCACCTTTTGATTTGTGATTGTACGTGCATGTTTTGTAATGTACATAAACTAGGTACTGCAGTATGTATATGGGCATGCTGACTCATTAATCTTTGTCTGCTCGGATTAACACTAAAATACTTATTACATGTACATGATGTACTTACTTTTTTTTTCAGACACAGAGAATTCACAAATTGGCCACATATCAAACACAGAAGAGGCAGCCACCACTGGAGTTCAATGTAGGTTTTAAATTCCTACAAATAAAAAAAAATTCAATTACATTTACTGGTATCACTTATTTCACAAAATTCAAGCAATTCTCTTCAAGAATTGAAGAAACTGTATTCTACTCAGATATTAATACATTTTTCCTGTGAATGAAATAGTTCAAAACATTAAAAACAGCCACTTAAATTTATTTGATTCAGCTTGAAATTGATTCTTTTGTTTTGGTATCGACTTTTCCCCTTTATCATGTTAAAATAAAATTTCCTAAGAATTGAAAATAATCTTAAATATCGGTCTTGAAAGTTTATTAATTAAACTCTGAAAGTAGGACAATAATTTCTGTCCCTTTATTTTTTTCAGATGACAACTTGGACAATCAATCACAGAGCACCATCTCATATCAGCCTTTTGACAGAGGTAAGCATTACTTTCAACTACTCAAAGTTTGAAGGGGCATATAACTCTAGAACCTCTTGAGTCTCTAAACCCAAAATCAAACTTGGTCTGAGTTTTGTGATAAATAAGTTACATATAAAGTTTGAAGACAGCATATTACTTTGTTCATAAGTTTCAGCCTGAAACCCTTATTTTCACAAAATTTTAATGTTTAAAGGAGCATAACTTCAGAACCCCTTAAACCTATGAACCCGAAATGGAACCTGGCCTGTGTTTTGTGGTAAACAGCTAACATACCAAGTTTGAAGACCCTATTTTATTTCATTCAGAAGTCATTATTCAGAAACCTTTGGGGGACGGAAAGACAGACGGACGGAGAGACACATGAATGAGGGTATCACATAATACCTGACCAGTAAGTTTGGTGTGGTATAAAAAGCTTGTAGGATATGAATAGTGAGCAGATTGTCATCTCATTGTAATGAATACATTTACTACACATTCCAGTATGAATAAATCCATTAAAAATTTAGTAATTTAGTAAATCATAATATACATTTCAGTAGTAAACGATAACATGCAGAATCACAGTAGTGACACAACACAGAGAAACAGCATTTCTGAAACAAAGGAGGAAAATGAAGACATAAAGAGAATGTATAAATCATATGTTAAAGGTACTGAAGTTAGCATAATCCTTATAGTAAGGCTATATATTAAATTAGTTAATTTTTAGTATTGCTTTGACAAAAGGTAAGACACCTTTTTATAAAAATGTTATCATTAATTCCACTGATTATCTAAGTTGATTTAAAGGTGGTTACAGGTAAAATGTTGTCATGCATTATCTAATTTGATTTAAATGTTGGTACAGGTAATAAGTTAGTATAATCATGATAATACGACCTACTTTTTTTTTATGTGATCATTTTTATAATTAATGATAGTTTTTTTCAGTTATCAGATGGAATGACAGATCAGAATCTCAACAGAATCTTACCTCCATAAAGGATCCTGCTTTAACAGGTAAATATTTGTAGATAAATATTTGACGTAATTTTATTTTTTTTTATTCTGTGGTTTTATATGCTACTTCAATTTGAAATTTATTGTAATATTACAAATACTCCACTTTCTAGTTTTAGCCAAATTTGATATTAAAGCAAGAGGCTCCTAAAAGCATGTATGGTTCACCTAGACCATGGTTGACAGACAGTCCAAATAAATTAGGGTCTGTAATCAGCAGCCAAAAAGTAATACCTATGTCTCCCTTTTAGGGACTATAACAGCAGACATTATGCTTTGGAGTATAACATTTTCAAATTGCTGCCTGTATCATGAAGTCTCGGTTTCACATGAAAAGACTTACAGACCTTTATGTTAAAATGAAAAATTACCTACTGGACATATATATCTAACCAATCAATCAGTTCTTCGTCCAATAAATTAGCCAAAGCATATGTACATGTGTAATACTACATAGGAATCAGACAGGTTCATAAATCTGTGAATTTGTAGAAGAATCATGTCCCTATAATGTTGATATAAAAGATTGTGATACTGCCTTCAGTTTGATTTTAAAGATTCTTGAAAATTGGAAGATGTTTTTCTTGAATTTCAGCTCAGACATGTACAGCTGCTCAGATTTGCAAAGTTCCAATTTCCAACAATTATAGCAATGAGAGGGCAAGGTACCAGAGAGAAAGAAAAGAATTTACTGATATAAGTAAGTCTTCTCAAAAGTGTGGATTCATGCTGACTAAGACCTACCAAAATAGCCATTTTTTTACTAGTTCTTCTTTGATAAAGTTCTTCCATCTGTTTAGAGCTCGAGGTTGTCCTGATCCTGAAAAAAAAGGCAAATTACCATGATAAACACAATTGAAATCACAAACGTTGGTCCTAAACTTTTGTTATTTAAATAGAAAAAAGAAGGGAAATGGGGAATGTGTCAAAGAGACAACGACACAAAGGGAGTAATAACAACTCAAAGCCACCATAAGATCTTCAATACATGGATGAGGATCTACATTGTACCACATACACCAAAGCAAGAACCAAAATATCATGACATCTTATGGTCAAACAACTTGCAAAACAGCAAGGTAAAATAGCTTTATTACATGAGAGTGGATCAAAGATCGTGGGATCTTTCATGAATAAAAGAGATTCCGTCTTTCCGAGTGATGCACAGTGAAATGAGAGAACAAGGCAAAGAATTTCTAAAATGAGGCTCAGATATACCAATGTTGATTTTGATGGAAGCAAAGTTCCAGCTTTTTTAACATATTTTCCATTGAGACCAAGTCAATATTGATGTTTTGTCATAGATACTGCTGTTGATTCACAAAAATAAACAGTTCTGATTTGTCATCACAATAAGACAAATATTGTTGCTCATTTTGGATGAATGAACATCTGCCGTCATTTAAAAATATTTGCTATTATGTTGATACAAATTTTTAAATCAGCTTGCCTTGGCCAAGCCAGGAGGTAACTGTTTTTCCAATTCTAGAAAAAAAACAAGGATATATATATTGCTTTAGTCAAAAAGGCTGAGAATTGTTAGCTGCCTTATTTTACATGCAAGTACATGTGATATAAATGACATACCAGTACTTCTCTCTCTTTTTCTAACCAAAGGAGTTAACATGATTACTTCATACTTTACAGCCAACTCTTCTGCCAATGGTGCAACTAAATGTAAAAGAAAGTTGTTTCATCAAGAGTGCAGTGAAGGTATTTTCTTAAATTTCATACTAATTTCAGTAATATGATTTCGAGGTGCAATATAATTATACCAAAAGCTGGATGAACAAGCAATGAAAAGTGAAATTTAAACACTCAAAATGGTTTTTGCATTTTGATGACTAAAACCACTTAATTTATATGTTATATGACATACATGTATCTATTTTAAAATATTTCACTAAGATCCCTTTTAGTGAATGGCAAAATGATAGCAATGATGGTAGCAACACAATTAGTAGCATTTTTTCAGATAGAGACTACGGATATGACTTTACTTCAAATAAATTGATTGGAAATTAGAAAAAAATATCTATCATTGTTTTCTTGTTTAGGGCTTTCCATTAAAATGGATTTGGGTAGGTAGGAAGGGACTTTCAAAATACCCCCACAACCAACAAACTGTTTTTAGATAATTTTACATAAAACTTATGGGAACATGCTAAGAATGACCTACAACCTATGTCCGATCATTAAACTTCCCTTCCTTCTCCCACATCCATTTTAATGGAATAGCCCTAATTACATATATTTCTCATAAATCGATAATTAAATTTTCACATTTTAAAGTTCTAGGTACACCTCAAACTTTAAAATGTGAAAATTCAACTATTTTGATTTGAGTACAAACAGGAAACAAAGTTAAAGAATATATATAAAATTCATACAACAGCTTTAATTTTTTTCAGGTGTTGGCAGACAAAAGAAACAAAAAAGAATGATTGACTTGGTTATAGGTCTCATTGGTACCACTGAAGATGTACTTGAGTACACAAAATACAAGGAACTTCTAAAAAAGTTTCCTGGAAATGCCTCTTTCAAGAAAAAGATGGATATTTCTTTTGCAAAAATACAAAATGCCATTAGCAAAAGACACAATGGCTTAAAAGAGGCAATTGAAATGAAAACAGGAAATATGCCTGAACTTAAATACAACAAATCAGTTGCTGAACAGTTGCTTAACCACTGGGGCTATTATCACTACTGAAATTTAGTCCTAGTGAAAAGTAAAGATGTAAATATTTGCACATAGCAAGCAAAAGTCTTTATAAACTTTTTTACTTTTGGCATTTAAAGACTAAATTTGACCAAAATGATATCCTGGCTGGTGGCCCACAGGGGTGGCAATATTAGTCATGATGTCAGGGTCTTTTACCACTTTTGGTTTTTAGGTTAACTTTAATCTAAATTTCGATAAAGATACATATGGATCATCTATTAACACAATCGTATGAATCAGATAATTTATATTGAATGTACCATAAAGAATGATATCCTGGCTATGGTCTTTTTCCAGTGAATTTACCCAAGTTATAACTGTAATCCAAAGACAAAACCCAACTTAAGGATGTATTCTCCGGGGAGGTCAACATTTTCCAGCATCAAGTTTTTCTAGAAACCTATATTTTTGAATGCGAACACCCTGAAGAAATAATTTTTGAAGAGAAACCCATATGTCCGTGTGCATATTTGTGTGCTACATGTAGCATCAGTTGAAAAACCCTATTTGGTGATTTTCATCAAATTTCATCAAATTTGGCCGATTTTGGGTCATTTTTGGCAAACATATTGATTCTAGCATCAAGATTTCTGTCAAAGTTTCCAAATTGTTAGATCTCGTAAATCTGCTGAAATATCACTAACAAAAAACATAGGTCTGTGCTGGTGTAAGAAAGTTTTGTACGAAAATGTTGCTTTTTGGGGGTCAAATTCAATACATTGTAAAATCCAAGAATTTTCAAATTGTCCATCAACTAGACTATGAAAAGTCATCATTTTTGTTTTAAACAGTTGAACATCTATATCTTTAAGACTTTAGAAAATGAATAAAATGCATACTTTTCTTGCAAAATGATTTCCATTACCCCTAACCCAAAATATGCACAATTCTGACTGAGATTTATGGTCAATTTTGGTAAAAAAAAAAAGGAAAAAAAAAAAGAATTTTTCATTTCTATAAAACTACTGTTTGAAGGTACATATTTTTTTTACACCATTTGGAATTATTATTATATGACATAAATCAATAAAAAAATTCACTCATAAAGCAAGATTTAAGAATTATTCATAAACAAGATTTCAACGAGACTGAAAACTCAGGAGAACACATCCTTAATCACATCCTCAGTTCTGATTCAAATTATCATGATTATTAAAGCTATGAATGTGAACTTACATGTGGAATCATAATATTAAAAAAAAGAGGGAGGGAGAGCTTGCCAACAGTATCCATATCAAAATTAATACTTCAAACAATTGCATAATTCATATTAAAGAATAAAATCAATCCAGTCTATGAGTAAAGTTTCAGGAATCTTTGCCAAAATTCGAATCAAAAACTTTTGCAATTGTTAATAAAAATAAAATATTTGTTTGATTCAAATTAATTGAAAAAGCATTGTTGTTAATAAGAATTTAAAAAAAAAAATTAAAAAAAAAACTTGTTTTGGACATGTTGGAGAGTTTCAGGAAATTTACCAAAGTTGGAACCATGTTATTTAATTCTTCAGTCTTCCAAATTATGTTTGATACCAAAACATTTTTTTAAATTTGTAATTGAATGCAAGAATTCCAAAAATTACTTGTCTTTGACAATGTTTGATATTTTCAGGAAATTTACCAAAGTTGGAACCGGAATCAAAATCAACTTTACGGAGAAATGTCAATTTCAATGTAGCTCTATTAATATTCAAGGACTTTATTCTACTTTTATTTTTATTATTACTTCTTAACAACTAACATTGAAAATTTTCCACAAAAACTAAAGTCCAAATATGGAAAAACTAAAAAAACAACAACAAAATTCCAAATTCTGTAATCATTTTCTAACCATTTTCTAGCTTCTGTCCAATTTCAAATGATTCCATAAACATGATAAATATTTGATGAAGATATTGATGTTAAGAAAACATTAACCACAGGGTTAAAATAAATTTCTTGCATAAAAAAAACTAAGTCCAAATACGGAAAACTGAAAAAAAAAATTTAAAATTTTTCAGCTAGATGTAATTTTCTGACCATTTTCTTACTTCTGTCCAAATTTCAAATGATTCCATATAAAGATTTGATGAAGATATTGATTTCTAGAAAACTTTAACCACAGGGTCAAAATAAATGTTGACAATGCCGACGAGAAAATTTGGATCACTATTTCTCATTGATGTTTTAAGACTTTTATACAGATTTCAATTATTAAACAAGATGTGTTTGTGAAACACCAGCCATACAAAATAAATACTAAAATTGCAATCACTAGAAATTGAGGTTAAGTAGACACTTGTACTAAGATCCATTAGATCTATTCACATATAGAATATCAAGCCTCTTGCAATTATAATTAACGATCTAAAAGCAAAATCTAGATTTTGACCTTTCGACCTGTGACCTTGACCTTTGACCTGACCTTAGTGAAATGTGCATAATGGTGTTCAGCTTCACATGATCAATACACATACCAAATATGAAGGTCCTATCACATCTGGTTTAAAAGTTATAGGAAATGTTTAAAGTTTTCAATTTTGCACTCGGTGACCTTGACCTTTGACCTGACCCAAATTTTTTTGGTGGATTTGTATTAAGCTTCATAAGATCTATTCACATATAGAATATCAAGCCTCTAGCAATTGTAATTAACAAGCTATAGCAAAATCTATATTTTGACCTTTTGACCTCTGTGACCTTGACCTTTGAACTGACCTTAGTGAAATCTGCATAATGGTGTTCAGCTTCACTTGATCAATAAACATACCAAATATGAAGGTCCTATCACATCTGGTTTAAAAGTTATAGGCAATTATAAAGTTTTCGTTAAAATTTTCAATTTTGCACTCGATGACCTTGACCTTTGACCTGACTGAAATTTTTTTGGTAGATTTGTATTAAGCTTCTTTAGATCTATTCACATAATATCAAGCCTCTAGCAACTGTAATTTACAAGCTATAGCAAAATCTAGATTTTGACCTTTTAAACCTTTGTGACCTTGACCTTTAACCTGACCTTAGTGAAATTTGCATAATGGTGTTCAGCTTCACATGATCAATACACATACCAAATATAAAGGTCCTATCACATCTGGTTTAAAAGTTATAAGCAATGTTAAAGTTTTCAATTTTGCACTCGGTGACCTTGACCTTTGACCTGACCCAAATTTTTTTGGTGGATTTGTATTAAGCTTTATGAGATATATTCACACATAGAATATCAAGCCTCTAGCAATTGTAATTAACGAGCTATTGCAAAATCTAGATTTTGACCTTGACCTTCGACCTGACCTTAGTGAAATTTGCATAATGGTGTTCAGCTTCACATGATTTCAATACACATACCAAATATGAAGGTCCTATCACATCTGGTTTAAAAGTTATGAGCCAGGTTAAAGTTGCGGACAGACAGACAGACATACAGGAAAAAAAACAATATGCCCCAATCTAAAGATCCGGGGGCATAAAAAATATGGTGCCTCCCTCCCCCTAAAAAAGGGAATTTCTCAATATTTTTTTTCTTCCACGACAGCTAATTTAAGGGTTACAATCGTAAACTTTAAATAAAATAACAAAGCCTTTACATTTGATTTGAAAAACATGTAAAGATGTAAAGGATGTATATGTACATTGGTTGCTGGTAATAAAAAATTCTTCTTTCATAAAAAAAAAATAAAAAAAATAAAAAAATATAAAAAAAAAATAAACTCATAATGAAGGAAAAAATACATAAAATAATTAAAAAACAATCTTTAAAATTTTTTTTTCATTTTGCACATTGGTAACCAAGATAGTATTTACTGGCTAATTTACAATATTATCTTGAATTGACTGGTTTATTGCTGTAAGACAGCACCAGTTCCCAGTATGCAAGTGCTTTGTTGATGTTTTTCTGTTGTTTAATTATTTTACAAATGTTTTACTGACATTTTCATCCACAAAATCTTTTGATTGGCGAAAGATTTTGAATGTACATGCGAAATAGTGGAAAGCAGGGATGCATGTAAAAAGACACTTGCTAGACTAGATAAAGAAAGAAAAATTTTTTTTTGTCACAATCAACATTAAAAAAGTGTATGATATGAAGTTAAGATTTTTACCTCCAGAGACAAATTACTTTTTAAATTTCAAAGTTAATCAACCACTTCATTTTTTTCTCATGAAAATCTGATGCATCCACAAGAAAATAGAATGTTTGCTGCCTTCACTATCGACCAAGTGCGAATTGACGAGATCATTGTGATAGTCAACATAATATATGCTATTGTTGAAAAATTCATTATAATTGTCCTAAACATTATTGATTTTATGACAGTAATAATTCCTTTATCAGAATCACATCTATCATTTTTTCTATTGTTTAGACTCTGATAATGATCCCATTGATTCCCACTTGGTCGAAAGTGTGCTTTGTACGGATGAAAATCTTGGTTTATAGTTTTTTGTGAAGGTTTATAACATATTTCTTCTACTTGTAGCCCCGTAGAACCAGGAATAAAATACACCAATGGAGTATAATTTCAACTAAAATGTAAAAAATAAAAAAATACAGATTTCATTTAGATAAATGACATCAGAAGTTTTTATGGGAAAAGGGTTTCTCAACATATCTCATATCAGAGGTTTTTCTTTGGCTTTACAAACAAGGAAAAAATAATTTAAACTTTATGAAAATTTCCATTGTATTTTTCATGTTTACATTTGTATCTATATATAACAAGAAAATCAATATCAATGTGCAGAATTTTTAACTACTGAATGAATAAAAGCTTCATGATTGCATAGAACTGAAATACTCTGGCCAATTTTTCAATAATTATATTCCACAACAACATGAAAGAACAACTTTAATCAATCCTCATACAATTAACATAAATTAAAGCTAAATAATTCCTCGGAATCCTAACTGATATTTATAAAGAGTTAGGAATTATTTCTCATGAATATTGCTACAATTAAAGGATTGATTGAACAAGTTTACTTAAATTTTCTATTGGAAAAATCAGGCACCTCAGGGCTTCTTTTAGAAGAAAAACATTTTATTATTATGTTTATTATATTCAATCACTTTCTGGCTTTGTGATAATTTCAGGGATTGGGTAATTGACAGCTTCATCTAAGTTAGTAAGGTCCTGTGTTGTACTAGACCTAAAGCATTTATTTAGTTGGTTTACGGATCTGCCAACCCGATTTTTCAGAAATTGAAAAAAAATTAAACACATGTTTTGGACAATATGTATTTGTAAATTATTTCTGCAGACTGTAGATCTTCTTATCAAGCACAAAAAACAAACGTTTACAATAAGAGGTCAAGTAACAGTGACACCCTGGCCAAATAATCAAACTGGAGACTTAATTTTCCATTTCAGCACAACAACAAATGGTTTGACTTCATAACTGAAAAGTTCGAGTTTAAATATAATTTTTTCCCTCCCCGACCCTAAATTTTATTGGCTTATGACTGTAAAACAAGTAATTAAATAAAAACGGCCTAATTCCAATTTCACTAGCCCTTACAGAAGATTATTTGTTAATGAGGTACAATTTGAACTAGCCCACCAGGCTAGTGACTTCAAACTTTTACTAGCCCAGGACTGATTTCTCTAGTCTTAGGCATTATAGGGCTAGTGGCTAAAGGCACAGACTGTATTAGAAAAAGTGCATGAAAAACTGCATTAGAATTAAAACAAATTAAAAGTCAGTAAATGTCAAGTGAAGTGTCAATTTGTCCAACCCATTTCTGTATTACTGTTAAAGCCAGGAGTAGAACTCTGTGATATCCATAATTACTGGTACTGTATTATAAAGAACAATTTTCCCGTCTACCCAGTCATATTTTGATATTTATATTATATACATGTAACTGTTAAGAGATTTATTAGAAAATTATCCAAAATGGACAACAGAATTAAGAAAAACTAGAGGCTCAGACACTGAGCCTGAATCGCTCACCTGACAAAATGCTGAAGCAGGGTTTTCCATGTTCTGCATGGTGGCCTTGTTTTTTATGTGAATTTCCCATAGAGCGAAAATAAACTATNGCTTGAAAAACAATGGCAAAGACTTATAAATGTTATGAGACCCAGAGCTGTTTACATCTCCTGTTGATTCATTTCATACATAGGCATTCACTCATGCTGTAAATTTTTTATTTTTTTTAAATATGTAACAATTACATGTTTGGCTATTTGAACATGCTGAATCTGTATATACAGGAAATTGATACATTCATTTTATATTTATATGTGTACTGCACTGTTTCAGCTGTTCTTGAATATATAAATTGTATTTTCATTATAAATTTTTATATATTACCAATAATTCTCTTCTCTGCAAACAAATTATGACACAGACAATCTAATGTGAGCTACATGTAGAAAATGTAGATATTTTTAACAAATATCATCCAATTTTGTGGCAGAAAACATTTTTTTTCAAGTTTTAAATGAGAATAATCTGTGGATTTTCAATATATTGATTTGTGGAACTTGCATTTTACCTGAAAATTTGTGCAAAATACAGACAACACCTATACAAGTAAACAGCTCTGGAGACCTGTTTCCTTTTAACAATATGTTTCAAAAAAAAATTAACTTGGGTCGATCATTTAACTTGCAATTAAATTTGACATAGCTCATTCATTGTAGTTAATCATATGTTAATATTCATAATATTGGACACGAGTTCTGCTCATGAATTACAACGAGGCTTCCATGTTATTCAAAAAAAAAAAAAAAAAATGCAATAAAAAGGTAGAGACACTGTTGCACTGCGTAATTCTATACACATTTGAAAAATTAAGTTGTATGCAGGGTTGGTATGTTTTTCAGCTAGAATCTACCAGAACAGTACTTTTGAGACATCATAATTAAATGTCACATTTGATCCATTATGCAGCCAATTAATTAGTTCATTTCCTCTAAATAAAGTACAATTTGATAACTTAAACTTATACAAATATGGGTGAAAAATTATTTTAAAAAAGTTTGATGTTCAAATTCAAATCATATGTCACAGGAAGTTTAGTTATAAGACATGGACATGGTTCTCAAAAGATTTGATAAAATGTTATTTCGAATGTGTTTCTGATCTTGTCTGAAATAAGTTCTACTAATCATGCTGATTGGTGTGTTTACTGTTTTGTGTTGTTGAAGTCTGTATGCAATTTCATATTCTCCTCTTTGAGATCTATTTTGAAAAAAAAA
>MJUU01019700.1:47933-67545 GCA_002080025.1 Modiolus philippinarum
ATTAACGCACGTGCTGCCCATACAATTTTCTGCGTTTCGAAGTGGCAATACCTTTTTCTCACCAAATTTTAGCTAAAAATCTGGGGGGATGAAGATATCATAAATAATCTATGCCAATAACAGTTCAAATTGTTGATACTATACATAATTTTTCCTTTTTACCCCGTGATATCAACCACGTGCCACCTCGTTCGGGCTTTTCAAAGACTAATTATGCGTTAATGTGATAGATTTACATCAACAAGTACATGTAATAACGCAGCTGGACTACGTTACTTACCATCGGAACCAAATTCCTTCGTTGTCATTGCATATTTTGCTGGAAAACTGGAATCTATTGGCGATAATTGATCACTCAGGCACATGTTTTCCCTTCTTGTGTTTTGTCAAAGTTTGAAGCTTCTCTGTGAAATGGACGACACGCTGATTGGCCAAAAAATGTTGTAGGCGTGGCAGACGATCGATATAAATTTCACTTAACCGAAGGAAACATAGCCTTCTTTTTCATGTAAATGGGTTAAAATTAGACAATTAATAGTCTCATACGTCCTACTGTTTAGTTTATTTCGATATTTTCTCTGCAGAAACTATAAAACCCAATGAGTTTGACGGTTGACGCGCTGGATGACCGCCGCCATGACATGAATATATAATTAGGTGAAAGCATCGGGTAAAACAGAGTTACTTCCCCATAGGTAAATTGCCTTAACTAACCCGCGTGGTTTGTAAAGGACAATTCATTCATCATTCTTGTAAAGGTTGGTTGAGTTTGCTTCAGTGGTTTTAGAGAAGGTGACGAAAATAATGTTTTTCGCAAATAACTTACAAAAGCCCTTTGCGTTAGGTAAAATAAAAAACAGACAGACGGCAGATACCAAGTGATGACAATGGCTCACAACAGGCCTTTGGATCAGGTAAGATAATACACAGACGACAGGTACAAAGTGATGACAATAACTGACAATTGCCCTTTGGGTAAGGTAAGACAGTAGACAGACGACATATAATAACTCACAACAGCCCTTTGGGTAAGGTAAAATTATAGGCAGACGGACGACAGATACCAAGTGATGGCAATAACTCACAACTGCCCTTTCTGTAAGGTAAGATTATAGGCAGACAGACAACAGTTACCAAGTGATGGCAATAACTCACAACAGCCCTTTGGGTAAGGTAAGATAATAGACAGACAGACGACAGATACCAAGTGATGGCAATAACTCACAACAGCCCTTTGGGTAAGGTAACATAATAGACAAACAGACGACAGATACCAAGTGATTGCAATAACTCACAACAGCCCATTTGGTAGGGTAAGATTGTAGGCAGACAGACGACAGATACCAAGTGATAGCAATTACTCACGACTGCTCTTTGGGTAAGGTAAGATAATAGATAGACAGACGGCAGATACCAAGTGATGACAATAATTCACAACAGCCCTTTGAGTAAGGTAAGATTATAGACAGACAGACGACAGTTACTAAGTGATAGCAAAAGCTCGCAACAGCCCTTTGGGTAGGGTAAGATAATAGACAGACAGACGACAGATACCAAGTGATGGATATAGCTCGCAACAGATTTTTGGGTGAGGAAAGATAATAGACAGACAGACGACATATACCAAGTGATGACAATAACACAACAGCCCTGTGGGTGAGGTAAGATAATAGATAGACAGAAGACAGATACCAAGTGTTGGCAATAACTCACAACAGCCCTTTGGGTAAGGAGAGATTATAGGCAGACAGACGACAGATACCAAGTGATGACAATAACTCACAACAGCTCTTTGGGTAAGGTAAGATTAGACAGACAGACAACAGATACCAAGTGATGGCAATAACTTACAACAGCCCTTTGGGTAACACTACAAAAGTCAGATTGTCTGAATTTACCAATTTTTGTCTGATTTGGTCTGAAAAATTACTCGACATTCTTTAATGTCTGGAATATATTCAAAAGTTCTCGACTTTGTCTGAATTTTTCTTAATTATTTCTTAAAATTCTCGACACTTTTCTTAACTGTCTTGACGCATCTCTCAAAAGTAAGAAATGAGTCTGAGTGTGTCTCGACACATTCTTGACAGTCTGAACTGAGAATGAACTTGTCTCGACACATTCTTAACCGTATGAACATTGTCTGAAAAAGTCTCAACTAATTTTGATGGTCTGAATTGTCTTGATATATTCTCGACAGCCTGTACAGAGTCTGAATATGTCTCGACATATTCGTGACAGTCTGAACAGTGTCTCAATTTGTCTCGACATATTCTGGAGAGTCTAAACAGTGTCTGAATATGTCTTGACATATTCTGGACAGTCTTAACAGTGTCTGAATATGTCTCAACATATTCTAAACTGTCTAAAATGGTCTGATACAGTCTACATTGTATGAAGACAAATAAAAGAACAATGATTTATTTTTAAGATAATTTCTAATGAAATTGCAAATCTAAAATATATTAGAATAGAAATTAATTTATTAAAAATAATGAAAATTCAAAAACTCATAAAACAGGTCTTCTCACTGCCAACTCATACCATTAGATATGTGTGCAATATACTAGTACAATAGGTATTGACTCTTCTTATGCATTTATCTAGAGGGCCAAGGTCACAACCTAAATAAAAAAATATATTCAATGAGGAAACTAAATACATTCTATGTAAAAGTCACATACTCACCAAATCATTTACCATTTGATATATTTCTGCCCTTTGATGTGCAGTAAAATGATGCTATATCTGCTTTTTCTATATACGAGTACTTAAACTGTCCTAGAAATCATTTTAGCTAGCAAATTAAAAATACCTTGCTAGAATTAAGCAGACAATGTACACATTAATTTCACAAGAATATGATGTTCCGTCTGGGAAAGTAATCATAGGGGAGCGGATTCAGTTTTAAAACTCAAGTAGTTACTCATTCGGCCATATCTATATTTTAGGTCTGTTACAACCCAAACCATTCCTGAATAGTTTGATCATCATTTCAGGTAGAATATTTTGATTATGTGTAAGGACCATAGTTTAAAGTATAATATTTAATCCCCATAAATCCGAGTTTTAATTGAAATGAAAAAAAATATATAGAACTTATTAAGTAAGAAGTCTCAGGAGGGTATCTGAATTATTTGTCCCAACAGGGACAATGAGCAAGCAGTTTGTATAGTCAATTTAAAATCTTGACAGCAGAAATTTAAAGACGTCTGTATTAGTTCTTGGGTTCCCTCCTTATTAGCTTGCTTCATCAAATTTTTCTTATTATTTGAAAAATATCAGAAGTGTTCAAGGGNGGGGGGGGGGGGGATCTTCCTACAAATGGCATGCATTAAATTTATTTATCCAGGATTGGGTAACAATTTAACAGCATTACCAAACGAGGAGAACTGGTGAGTTTTCAAAGGTATTAGATTTGTACATTCTCTATATAATATATGACATGTTTGTATATTGCACTTGTACAAGGAATGAATTGATGAATAGGTTAACCTGAGACAATATCACTCACCTGTGACAATCTTTGTTAATTGGAGGGGTTTTTAATGTTTGTATTTATTCCTGTATACATGTAGTCTAAATCTCAAAATTGCAAAAAAAAAAAAAAAAATATTGTAAAATAAAACCTAAGCAAATTATACATGTCTTTAAATAATTTAGGAACACATTTCATATTTAAAAGTGTATATTATTTGTAAATAGTTTTATCCATGGATAGAGATATTTACTATCATACATGTTGAAAACACAATTTTTCTGTAATTGCTAAGATAATTAAAATACATGCAAGTTAATGTATGATGCAAATGAACTTTAAAGAGTTTGTTATTTGCCAGGAAACACCACAAAATACCCAGACATTAACATTTTCACACTATGATAAGTAGGTATGTAAATTGAAAATTTTTAGCAGCAATTGTGTTTTTAAAACATTTTGTAAAAAAAATCCTTGAAAAGTTGACAATCCGAATGAAACTGAAGAAACACAAATTTTTGCCATTGCACAATCCGAATGAAACTGAAGAAACACAAATTTTTGCCATTGCATTTTATGTTTTTATTTCGCTTTATTTATTTGATGCCTTATTAAGTGTTATCCAGACCTTTTCATCATGGTTTTGTGACATTATTGAAAATAAAATGCTTTTATTTACAACATAAATACTAAATATAAATGTAATAAAAGGTGATTTTACATAAATTTAGAAATGGAAAACAAATCTAGCAAAATAAGCTAAGAATAAAGTTTAAAGCAGACAAGATAAATAATAAAAAAAGAGATAAAAAAAGAAAAATTTATCTAGTGGTGAGAATTTTCCAATTTCTATTCAAAATTAAGAATATCGCGAACATGTCAAAAGTTTCAGACATAATGCATGATGTTAAGAATATTTTATTAAGAATTTTTCATGCATATTCAGACTGTCGAGAATTAGTTGAGAAATTTTAAGACAAATTTAATACAATTCAGAATTTGTCAAGAAATTTCAGACATAATGCAGAATATTAAGAATGTCGAGACTTTTATCAAGAATTTTTCATGCAAATTCAGACTGTCAAGAATGTGTCGAGAAATTTTTAGACAAAGTTAATACAATTAAGAAATTGTCGAGAAATTTCAGACATAATGCAGAATGTTAAGAGTGTCGAGAATTTTAACAAGAATTTTTCATGCAAATTCAGAATGTCGAGAAAGTGTCGAATGTGTAAGACAAAATTAATATAATTTAGAATTTGTCGAGAAAAATTAAGCACAAAATCAGACATTAAAGAATGTCGAGTAATTTTTAGTCAAAATAAGACAAAAATTGGTAATTTCAGACAATTTGACTTTTGTAGTGTAAGGAAAGATTATAGGCAGACAGACGACAGATACCAAGTGATGGCAATAACTCACAACAGCCCTGTTGGTAAGATAAGATAATAGACAGACAGACGACAGATACCAAATAACTAAATACCGAAGTTGTGATGGCAATAACTTACAACAGCCCTGTGGGTAAGCTACGATAATAGACAGTCAGACGACAGATACCAAGTGATGGCAATAACTCACAACGGCCCTGTGGGTAAGGTAAGATAATAGACAGACAGACGACAGATACCAAGTGATGACAATAACTCACAACAGCCGTTTGGGTAAGGTAAGCTAATACGGGTCCAATATTTCGACATTATAAAAAGCTTGTGAAAAGCTGATGCACGATGGCAAATGATTTTAATAGTTCATACTGGCCCTTTTCGTCTGTTTGGCTAAAACAATCGATTAAGATAAACATAAAACCAGGTCTTTAAATGAAAAGCCTAGAATTAACAAGAGAAGGGGCAGTCGGAAACGACAGCTAATCCCCTCGCCCGATTGTTGAATGTTTATCTAATATTAAAAGCACTCCTCAAAGTTGTACCATTCATGATCTGGCTTGTTACTTAAATCTGAGCCAGTCATGCAAGAAATGCAGTGACCTTATATCAATCAGGAGCCTCATACCCATTGTATATGCATCTACTGATGAAAGATTAATCTTCTACAAGTTGTAGTATCCCAGATCTGGACTCTTACGATAAACTTTAAACTAAGTCACTCATGCATGAAATGTAGGTCAAAGTGACCTAATTTTTATCTAGAGCTTCATAACTTTACAAGACTCATCTTCATACAAAATAGCATTCCTCTAAGAGTTGTATCCCAGATCTTGACTCTTACAAAAACTGTAACCTAAGTTAATCATGCATGAAATGTAGGTCAAAGTTACCTAATTTTCATCTGGAGCTTCGCAACTTTACAAGACGCATCTACATACAAAATGTTATTCCTCTACGAGCTGTAGTATCCCAGATCTGGACTCTTACAAAAACTTTAACTCATGCATGAAATGTAGGTTAAAGTGGTCAATTTTTTTTAAGCTTCTTAACTTTACAAGACGCATCTACATACAAAATATTATTCCTCCACGAGTTTTAGTATCCCAGATCTGGACTCTTACAAAAACTTTAACCTGAGTCACTCATGCATGAAATGTAGGTCAAATCCACCTATTCGATATATCAACCTCAAGTACTATTCAAGATGCATCCATGGACAAATCCTTCTTCATCTATTACTTGCTATTCAAAAGATATATGGTCTTAAGTTTGAACGGACGGACGAACGCGCGAAACACTATATCCCCACCCCAACTTCGTTGGACGAGGGGATATTAATAAGCGGATGAGATTAAAACTGAGTGCCAACGATTTTCCTGCTTATAGATTAGAAAGCTTAAAATCTTCCACCAAAATTATGGTACAGTTCTATCCAATGATATTTCAGGAAATTGTCCTGCATAATTTCTAACCAAATAATTTGGCGACATGCTTTTCTCTATAAAGTTTCATGAAACCGGAAATGAGGATTTCCTATCCTGTCAGACAACAAAGTTCTATATTTTTTTAAAACAATGTCTTGTATGATTTCTGAGAAAAAGTAAAACAACTTATTCTTGACCATGTTTTAAAAGACCTGTTTTATGTTCATTCAAGCAGGAAGTAAACATGTTGAAGATATAAAACGTAGGGTAGTGTGTTGTGTGTGGTGGTAGGGTGTTGTTGTGTGTTTGTTGTTAGGGAAATATGTTATGTGTTGGTTTGGTATTGTATAGTATGTTGGAGGGGTACTTTGGTGTGTGTTGGAAGGGTACTGTGGTGTGTGTTGGTTAGGTATTGTTGAGCGTTTTGTTAGTAGGATACTGTGGTGTGTGTTGGTAGGGTACTGTGGTGTGTGCTGGTTGGGTATTGTTGAGCGTTTTGTTGGTAAGATACTGTGATGTGTGTTGGTAGGGTACTGTGGTGTGTGATGGTAGGGTACTGTGGTGTGTGTTGGTAGGATACTGTGGTGTGTGTTGGTAGGGTACTGTGGTGTGTTGGTAGGGTACTGTGGTGTGTGTTGGTTGGGTATTGTTGAGCATTTTGTTGGTAAGATACTGTTGTGTGTGTTGGCGGGGTACTGTGGTATGTGTTGGTAGGGTACTGCGGTATGTGTTGGTAGGTACAGCGGTGTGTGTTGGTAGTGTACTTTGATGTTTGTTGGTAGGGTACTGTGTTATGTTTTGGTAGGGTACTGTGATGTGTATTGGTAGGGTACTGTGATATGTGTTTGTAGGGTACTGTGATGTGTGTTGGTAGGGTACTGTGGTGTGTGTTGGTAGGGTACAGTGGTGTGTGTTGGTAGTGTACTTTGATGTTTGTTGGTAGGGTACTGTGGTGTGTGTTGGTAGGGTACTTTGGTATGTTTTGGAGGGGTACTGTGGTATGTGTTGGTAGGTACAGTGGTGTGTTGGTAGTGTACTTTGATGTTTGTTGGTAAGGTACTGTAGTGTGTGTTGGTAGGGTTCTGTGGTTCGGTTGGTAGGGTACTGTGGTGTGTGTTGGTAGGGTACAGCGGTGTGTGTTGGTAGTGTAGTTTGATATTTGTCGGTAGGGTACTGTGGTATGTGTTAGTAGGATACAGTGGTGTGTGTTCGTAGTGTACTTTGATGTTTGTTGGTTGGGTACTTTGGTATGTTTTGGTGGGGTACTGTGGTATGTGTTGATAGGGTACAGTGATGTGTGTTGGTAGTGTACTTTGATGTTTGTTGGTAAGGTACTGTAGTGTGTGTTGGTAGGGTTCTGTGGTTCGGTTGGTAGGGTACTGTGGTGTGTGTTTTTAGGGTACATTGGTGTGTGTTGGAAGTGTATTTTGATATTTGTTGGAAGGGTACTGTTGTATGTGTTGGTAGGGTACTGTCGTATGTGTTAGTAGGGTACAGTGGTGTGTGTTGGTAGTGTACTTTGATGTTTATTGGTAGGGTACTTTGGTATGTTTTGGTTGGTTACTGTGGCATGTGTTGGAAGGGTATGTGGTATGTGTTGGAAGGGTACTGTGGTGTTTGTTGGTAGGGTACAGTGGTATGTGTTGGTACGGTACTGTGGTGTGTGTTGGTAAGGTACTGTGGTGTGTGTTGGTAGGGTACAGTGATGTGTGTTGGTAGTGTAGTTTAATATTTGTTGGTAGAGTACTGTGGTATGTGTTGGTAGGGGTACTGTGGTGTGTGTTAGTAGGTTACTGTGATGTGTGTTGGTAGGGTACTGTGGTTTGTGTTGGTAGGATACTTTGGTATGTTTTGGTGGAGTACTGTGGTATGTGTTGGTAGGGTACTGTGGTATGTCTGGAAGGGTACTGTGGAGTGTGTTGGTTGGGTACTGTGGTGTGTGTTGATAGGGTACGATGATGTGTGTTGGTAGGGTACTGTGGTGTGTGTTGGTAGGGTACTTTGATGTGTGTTTGTAGGGTACTTTGATGTGTCTTGGTAGGGTACTTTGATGTGTGTTGGTAGGTTACTGTGGTGTGTGTTGGTAGGGTACTTTGACGTGTGTTGGTGGGGTACTTTGATGTGTGTTGGTAGGGTACTTTGATGTGTGTTGGTAGGGTACTTTGATATGTGTTGGTAATGTACTTTGATGTGTGTTGGTAGGGTACTGTTGTTTGTGTTGGTAGGTACTTTGATGTGTGTTGGTAGGGTACTTTGATGTGTGTTGGTAGAGTACTTTGCTGTGTGTTGGTATGGTACTGTGGTGTGTGTAAGAAAGCTCTGTTGGGACTATGGTGTGTGTTGTTAGGTACTGTGGTGTGTGTTTGTAGGGTACTGTGGTGTGTGTTAGCAAGTCACTGTTGGAACTGTGGTGTGTGTTGGTATGGTACTGTGGTGTGTGTTGGTAGGGTACTGTGGTATGTGTTGGTAGTGTACTGTGGTGTGTGTTGGTAGGGTACTGTGGTGTGTGTTAGCAAGTCACTGTTGGAACTGTGTTGTGTGTTGGTAGGGTACTGTGGTGTGTGTTGGTAGGGTAGTTAGGTACGTGTTGGTAGAGTATTGTGTTTTGTGTTGGTAGGGTGTTCTGGTGTGTGTTGGTAGGGTAATATGGTGTGTTTTGGTAGGGTACTGTGGTGTGTGTTGGTAGCGTACTGTGGTGTGTGTTGGTTGGGTAGTAGTGTGTGTTAGTAGGTAATTGTGGTGTGTGTTGGTAGGGTAATGTGGTTTGTGTTGGTTGGGTACTGTGGTGTGTGTTGGTAGGTACTGTGGTGTGTGTTTATATTATACTTTGATGTATGTAGTACGGTACTGTGGTGTGTGTTGGTAGAGTACTGTGTTGTGTGTTGGTAAGGTACTTTGATGTGTGTTGGTAGGGTACTTTGCTGTGTGTTGGTAGGTACTGTGGTGTGTGTTGGTATTGTACTTTGATGTATATGGTAGGGTACTGTGGTGTGTGTTGGTAGGGTACTGTGGTGTGTGTTTGGTAGGGTACTGTGATGCGTGTTGGTAGGGTACTTTGATATGTTGGCAGTGTACGTTGATGTGTGTTTGTAGGGTACTTTGATGTTGGTAGGGTACTGTGGTGTGTGTTGGTAGGGTACTTTGACGTGTGTTGGTAGGGTACTGTGGTGTGTGTTGGTAGGGTACTGTGGTGTGTGTTGGTAGGGTACTTTGGTGTGTGTTGGTAGGGTTCTGTGGTGTGTGTTGGTAGGGTTCTGTGGTGTGTGTTGGTAGGGTACTTTGATGTGTGTTTTTAAGGTACTGTGGTGTGTGTTGGTAGGTAATGTGGTGTGTGTTGGTAGTGTACTTTGATGTGTGTTGGCAGTGTACTTTGATGGGAAAACTGGACATCAATGTGTTTGTAGTGAGAGTGAAAATTAAATAAAATGATATTGAAATACTATTTTTACACTTATTCCATACATCCAGTAATATAAAATACAATTAATGTTGTGATGTTTTAATTCATCAAAATTACAGAAATATATCAGATTAAAATAAAGATACAAGATGGAACGTTACATATGATTGTGTATATAACATTCAATTTAAGATAATACAGATTCTGATATATGTGAACAAAACCATTATGGAATGAAATAATAATAAAACAATATTATTGACTGAAAATAATTTTTTGGATATTGGGGTATAATACAATACAAATAACTATGTGATGTTTTAAGTATTAGAATATATACAGCAATAGATATCAATGTAAAAATGGACATCAGAACACACAATAATGTATATTATCAATAAATTATACCAAATTTCCATTAAAATTGAAACATACATTGTTTATGTTGCTGTAGAATTTCTATTTATAATGTCAAATTCAATTTTAAATTTAACCCCTACTTGTGGGGCCTCATTTTACTCAATACAACATACTGGTTCAGAAAATACATATGCTTTCATTTTTTTGCAAAAAAGGTTTTTTGATGAATTTTTAATCTATGCAGAATGAAGACCAAGTCTGATGGCTTTTCCAATGTAACTTTTTTATTTTTAATATTTGAACCCATGTGTGGCCCCTCATTTTATTCAGCGTAACGTACTGAATCAGGATAAGGAAACTAAAATGATAAATTGTGAAAAAAGTTTTTTTTGTTAAAAAAACTGTAAATGGTAAATTATGACAACAAATGATAATACAAAGTTCACTTCAATTTATTACCGTCTCCCAATCTCTCATGTAGCCATGTAATAAGTTCAGTGTTCAATGGCTGTGTCACATTTATTGCTGTCTTCATATCAAATAAATTATTGTCAACATTCTCACACAACCATTTAACAAGTTCAGTCCTACCAAATATACATGCCTCATTCATTGCTGTCTTCATATCAAACAAATTATTATCAAACTTCTCACACAACCATTTAACAAGTTCAGTCTCACCACCATAACATGCCTCATTCATTGTTGTCTTAATATCAAACAAATTATTATCAAACTTCTCACACAACCATTTAACAAGTTCAGTCTTACCACCACAACATGCCACATTCATTGCTGTCTTCATATCAAACAAATTATTATCAAACTTCTCACACAACCATTTAACAAGTTTAGTCCTACCTTCACTACATGCCTGATTCATTAGTGCCTTCATATTCAGTAAGGTATGATCAGAATTGTTAAGTATAATTTGAACACCCTCCAGGTAACCATTATAACAAGCCGTATCTAATACCTTCTGTACATTATATAACCCATGATACTTCTCCACCAACCATTGTATTACTTCAGTATTACTACATCTACATGCCTCTATAATCATGTAATCTACATCAAACAAACTACTATCAAACTTCCCACACACCTCCTTCACATAGTCAAGTTGTCCTTGTTTACATACAAACCCCACTATATAACTCACTAGTTCCCAGTCATGTTTATTGTTTACAATTACTGATGTAATCAACTGTTTCATGTTGTCATCAATATTGATTTTATACACAGTAAATGACCTGAATATCTCACTTAACAATGAAGTAATGTTAAAGACCTGGCATAAACCATGTAAACTTAACAATAACTGTACACCAGGTACACCTTGACATTTCACTAAATTGTTACAGAACACCTTTTTATGTGAGCTATATAAGAAGTGGATTGGTGTGTTGGAACAGAACCACCGTGTGTCATCTTGTTTTATATTGTGATCTATAAGTATCTTCAGTATTACAGTTGATCTCTTTACATCCAGTGTACATATAGCAAAGTTAAATGATTCCATCAGTGTCTCTTTACATGCCTCCATTGCATCACTGTGTGATTCTGATGTCAATGTGTTGTGTATATTGTCATACAAACATTGGTAAACAAAGTCAATGTTACAGAACATCATTAAGGCTGATGGTAAATAGAAATATGATGTGGAGATTCTATAATGGGGATTACTTCCTGAGAATCGATGATCACTTAACAACTCTCTATAATTGGGAAATTGATTGTACTTGTATTGTTCAATCATTTCCTGTAAGATATTGTTACTTGTCATTGTTATTATCTTTGATTTACACAGATTCTGTACAAAATGATAAGGAATGTGTTTTCTCCTGAAATTGTAACGATAATGTCTGTGTTGTCCCCAGGAATTGTAATGTGTTTCAAGTAACTGCAGTAATCTCTGAGCCAGTAGACTGTAACATGATGTTGGAACAGAAAATATAACTTCTCCTTCACTTGGTTGATAAAACTGAGTTCTGGCCATTTCTGTAATGAAATCAAACCCTAACAAGGGTATAACACTTCTAGGATTAGTGACACTGTAGGATATCATAACAGCCTCAGATATCAATCTATGTTGAAAACAATAATTACCATCATTGTTAATTTTCAAATATCTCCCTAAAAGTTGTTTTGCTGAAATGTTAATGTGTGATGGTGGAATGTTTGCAAGAGAATTCAAGTACATGGTTTCCATTAACTTCTGGAATTCATCCTTATCAATTTCATCTATATTGATAGAATCACCATTTAGTAGAATATAAGATAAGAGTGTAAAATCAATCATACTCCTTTTGTTTGTATCTCCTTCAATTCTTAAGTTGTCCAGTTCCTTTGCCAATTTTTCTGTTGGGTGACAGAAAAAGTTATGACCTTGTTTAGTAAATTTTCGATGTGATGCAAATAGATAGCATGTTTCAGGAAATCCTATTTGTATTCCGATATCAGAATTAAGAATTTTTTGTAACATGTCCTCGTGTATATATACTGTTGAATCAGTATCAATAATTGAGTCCTCACTGATATTTTCTTTTCTGATGTCATCTGTTACCAATATTTTGTTTTTCGTTAAATATTTTATAAGAAGGGATTTTTTCTCCTCTACAGTCATTTGGTTTTCATCTAAAGTTAGGTCTAAAATATGTTGATCATGGAAAATTCTGTGATGGTCTGTGTCGGAGGTAATGTTCTGATAGATATTCTTCCTCAAAGTAAGTATAACTTTTATGTTCCTATTTTGTATTGTTGTGTATATCAGTTCTAATAATTTAGAATGAACATTGTCATTGTAAGAGCAATTTGTCCTTCCAAAGACATCATCAATGAACACAACATCCACACCATCAATCATATCCTGCCATTGTTCAATATCATCAAGTTGTATACATTGTAGTCTCTCACTGTCAATTGCCAACTGTTTCAGTAGTTCTAGGCCAATACGAGACTTGCCAGTACCAGGAAATCCAATGATAATTACGATTCTGTTTTCATTTATACACAACACAGCTTTGTTGACAGCATCTGTAGTCACAAATGTCTTTTCATCTGAGTGTGTTTTAATCATATTTTCAGTATTTTCTGTAAGCATAAAAATATATACATATGAATATACACAAATTAATTAAACAAATACATGTAAATAAGGATTTAAGCAATATATATATATGGGCTTGCTTTTTGCCAGACAATGGTATCTTTTGTTACAATTGATCAGTATATGTTGGCTATGTAAGCTGACTTTTTTCTGTGATTCTTTGTTCAATTCATGTGTATGTTATGGTAAATATCGAAATTATTTTGAATTTAATTTCTGTATATGGCCATTTCGACAACTTATGTCTCTTCAGTGCAAATCAAATCGAAGCATTTGGAAAGCCATAAACAGAAATATGTGTAAAAGCTAAAACCTATAGAATCTAAATAGAAAAGCCAAATCAGCTGAAGACAGAGCTATGCAAGAGAGAGATACTCCGTAGTTTTAAACGAAATTTTTTTTTTTTAATTTAGATATTGCAAGTTCCTAAGTAAAATAAAATCGAGCCAGAACCGAAGTACTTGCCACCTGGTAAGTGGATACCACTGAGGACTAACAGTCCACCTGCATAGGCATCAGTCAAAAATAGTAATAAATGATAAAATACCAAAGTTACTGTTAATTTATTTTCTGCCTATGGCAATGAGGTGTAGTATGATATATGCACGAAATTAATGTTCTGTGTGATTCAATGTCTTATCGTCATTAAAACATTCCCTGTTTGATCTATGATCTAATTTTGGCTGAAGCATGTAATGTCTGATTAATAGTTTCGTTGTTGCTTATACATATAATGTGTTAGCTGTGGCTTGATTATGCTTAATACGTGTATTGCCTGATATTTGTATTTATTCTTTTAAATAAATGGACAATGGAGACGATATCAACTCCAACAGATACAATCTTGACAAAGACAACAACAAACGACAGAAACGACAAAAAACAGACAAAGTAGACAACAACACAAACAATGGATATAACAAGTACACAGACAACACTAAACAACAACACAGACAACACTAAACAACAAATACAACACTAAACAACAACACAGACAATACTAAACAACAACAGACAACACTAAACAACAACACAGACAACACTAAACAGCAAAGACAACACTAAACAACAACACAGACAACACTAAACAACAACACAGACAAAAACTAAACAACACACAGACAACACTTAACAACAACACAAACAATGGATATAACAAGAACGCAGACAACACTATACAACAACACAAACAATGGATATAACAACAAAACAGACAACACTAAACAACAACACAAACAATGAATATAAGAACAACACAGACAACACTAAACAACAACACAAACAATGGATATAACAGCAACACAGACAACACTAAACAACAGAGAGATGACAACAACACAGACAATGGCGACTACAACAACATACAGCGGAGATGACATCGACACAGACAATGGCGACTACAACAACAGACAGAGGAGAAGACAACAACACAGACAATGGCAACTACAACAACAGACAGAGAAGATCACATCGAAAGACAATGGCGACTACAACAACAGACATCGGAGATGACATTGACACAGACAATGGTGACTACAACAACAGACAATAAAGAAGATAACAACAACACAGACAATGGCGACTACAACATTAGACAGAGGAGATGGCAACAACAAAGACAATGACGACTACAACAATAGACAGAGAAGATGACAACAACACAGACAATGGCGACTACAACAACAGACAGGAGAGATGACATCGATACAGACAAATGCGACTACAAAAACAGACAGAGGAAATGACAACAAAACAGACAATGGCGACTGCAACAACAGACAATGAAAAAGATGACAACAACACAGACAATGGCGGCTACAACAACAGACAGGAGAAATGACAATAACACAGAAAATTGAGACTACAACAATAGACAGAGATGACATCGACACAGACAATGGCGACTACAACAACACAGAAAATGGCGACTACAACAATAGACAGAGATGACATCGACACAGACAATGGCGACTACAACAACAGAAAATGAAGGTGATGACATCGAGAAAGAGACAACTGCGACTACAACAATAGACAGACAAAATGACATCGACACAGACAATGGCGACAACAAAACAGATAATGAAAAAGATGACATCGAGACAGACAATGGCGACTACAACAACAGACAGAGCAGATGACACCAACAGAGACAATGGCGACGACAGCAACAGACAATGAAGAAGATGACATCGACACAGAAAAGGGCGACTACAACAACAAACAATGAAGGAGATGAAACCGACACAGACACTGGCGACAACAACAATAGACAATGAAGAAAATGTCAACAACACAGACAATGGTGACTACAACAACAAACAATGAAGAAGATGACACTGACACCGACAACTGCGACTACAAAAACCGAAAGAGGAGATGACAACAACACAGACAATGGCGACTGCAACAATAGATAGCGGAGATGACAACAACAAAGACAATGGCGACTACAACAATAGACAGAGAAGATGACATCGACACAGACAATTGCGACTACAAAAACAGACAGTGAAGAAGATGACAATAACACAGACAATGACGACTACATCAACAGACAGAGGAGATGACATCGACAGAGACAATGGCGACTACAACAAGAGACAATGAAGAAGATGACATCAACACAGACAATCGCGACTACAACAATAGACAGTGAGGAAGATAAAACCGACACAGACAATGGCGACTACAACAATAGACAATGAAGAAGATGACAACAACACAGACAATGGCGACTACAACAACAGACAGGAGAGATGACATCGACACCGACAATGGCGACTACTACAACAGAAAATGAAGGAGATGACATCGACACAGACAATTGCGACTACAACAATAGACAGAGAGGATGACATCGACACAAACAATGCCGACAACAAAACAAACAATGAAGAAGATGACATCGAGGCAGATAATGGCGACTACAAAAACAGACAGAGCAGATGACACCGACACAGACAATGAAAAAGATGACAACAACACAGACAATGGCGACTACAACAACAAACAATGAAGAAGATGACATCGACACCGACAACTGCGACTACAAAAACAGACAGAGGAGATGACAACAACACAGACAATGGCGACTACAACAACAGACAATGAAAAAGATGACATCGACACAGAGAATGGCGACTACAACAATAGACAGTGAGGAAGATGTCAAAAAAACAGACAATGGCAACTACAACAACAGACAATGAAGAAGAGGACACCGACACAGACAATGGCGACTACAACAATAGACAGAGATGACAACAACACAGACAATTGCCACTACCACAACAGACAGAGAGGATGAAATCGACACAGACAATGGCGACTACAACAACAGACAAAGAAGAAGATGACAAGAACACAGACAATGGCGACTACAACAACAGACAGCGGAGCTGACATCGACACAGACAATAGCGACTACGACAACAGACAGAGGAGAAGACAACAACGAAGAGAATGGCGACTACAACATTTGACAGAAAAAATGACATCGACACAGACAATGACGACTACAACAACAGACAATGAAGAAGATGACAACAACACAGACAATGGCGACTACAACATTTGACAGAAAAAATGACATCGACACAGACAATGGCGACTACAACAACAGACAATGAAGAAGATGACAGCAACACAGACAATGGCGACTACAACATTTGACAGAAAAAATGACATCGACACAGACAATGGCGACTACAACAGCAGACAATGAAGTGAAAAAGATGAAACCAACACAGACAATGGCGACTAAAACAATAGACAATGAAGAAGATGACAACAACACGGACAATGGTGACTACAAAAACAAAAAATGAAGAAGATGACACCGACACAGATATTGCGACTACAGAAATAGACAGAGGAGATGACAACAACACAGACAAAGGCGACTACAACAATAGAAAAGAGGAGATGACATCAACACAGACAATGGCGACTAAATTAATAGACAGAAGAGATGACACCGACACAGACAATGGCGACTACAACAACAGACAGAGGAGATGACATCGACACAGACAAATTGCAACTACAAATACAGACAGAGGAAATGACAACAACACAGAAAATGGTGACTACAACAACAGACAATGAGAAAGATGTCAACAAAACAGACAATGGCAACTATAACAACAGACAATGAAGAAGATGACACCGACACACACAATGGCGACTACAAAAATAGACAGAGGAGATGACAACAACACAGACAATTGCCACTACAACAACAGACAGCGAGGATGACATCGACACAGACAATGGCGACTACAACAACAGACAATGAAGAAGATGACATCAACACAGACAATGGCGACTACAACAACAGACAATGAAGAAGATAAAACCGACACAGACAATGGCAACTACAACAATAGACAATGAAGAAGATGACAACAACACAGACAATGGCGACTACAACAATAAACAATGAAGAAGATGACACCGACACAGACAATGGCGACTACAACAATAGATAGCGGAGATGACAACAACAAAGACAATGGCGACTACAACAATAGACAGAGAAGATGACATCGACACAGACAATTGCGACTACAACAATAGATAGCGGAGATGGCAACAACAAAGACAATGGCGACTACAACAATAGACAGAGAAGATGACATCGACACAGACAGTTGTGACTACAAAAACAGACAGTGAAGAAGATGACAACAACACAGACAATGACGACTACATCAACAGACGGAGGAGATGAAATCGACAGAGACAATGGTGACTACAACAACAGACAATGAAGAAGATGACATCGACACATACAATGGCGACTACAACAATAGACAATGAGGAAGATGTCAACAAAACAGACAATGGCAACTACAACAACAGACAATGAAGAAGATGACACCGACAAAGACAATGGCGACTAAAACAATAGACAGATGAGATGACAACAACACAGACATTTGCCACTACAACAGCAGACAGCCAAGATGACATCGACACAGACAATGGCGACTACAACAAGAGACAAAGAAGAAGATGACAAGAACACAGACAATGGCGACAACAACAACAGATAGCGGAAATGACATCGAAACAAACAATGGCGACTACGACAACAGACAGAGGAGAAGACAACAACAGAGACAATGGCGACTACAACAATAGACAGCGGAGATGACATCGACACAGACAATGGCGACTGCGTCAACAGACAATGAAGAAGATGACAACAACACAGACAATGGCGACTACAACATTAGACAGAGGAGATGACAACAACAAAGACAATGGCGACTACAACAATAGACAGAAAGGATGACATCGACACAGACAATGACGACCAGAACAGCAGACAATGAAGAAGATGAAACCGACACAGACAATGGCGACTACAACAATAGACAGTGAAGTAGATGACAACAACAGAGACAATGGCGACTACAACAACAAACAATGAAGAAGATGACACCGACATAGATATTGCGACTACAGACACAGACAGAGGAGATGACAACAACACAGACAAAGGCGACTACAACAATAGACAGAGGACATGACAACAACAAAGACAATGGCGTCTACAATAATAGACAGAAGAGATGACACCGACACAGACAATTACGACTTCAACAACAGACAGAGAAGATGACATCGACACAGACAATTGCGACTACAAAAACAGACAGAGGAAATGACAACAATACAGAAAATGGCGAATACAACAACAGAGAATGAAGAAGATGACAACAAAACAGACAATGGCGACTACGACAATAGACAGAGGAGGTGACATCGACACAGACAATGGCAACTACAACAACAGACAATGAAGAAGATAACATCGACACAGACTATCCGTCTGTCCGTCAGTCCGTCGTCCGCCCGTCTGTTAAACTTTTCACATATTCATCTTCTCCTCTGAAACCACTGAAGCAAATTCAACCAAACTTTACAGGAATGATGTATGGAAGGTCATTACGAAGATTGCTCATTTTGTTTCGAACCAATAAAAAACATGGGTGCCAGTGTGGAACGTAGGTTTAACATTGGATCCTATGGGAAAATTCACATTTTCTTCTTTTCCTCTGAAACCACTGACGCAAATGCAACCAAACTTTACAGGCATGTTGTACTAAAGGTCTTGAACAAAGATTGCTCATTTTGTTTCGATCCGATAAAAAACATAACCGCAAGCACGGAACATAGTTTTACATTGGCCCTATGGGAAATTCACATTTTCATCTTCTCCTCTGAAACCACAGAAGCAAATTCAACCAAACTTTACAGGAATGATGTGTGGAAGGTCCTTTACGAAGATTGCTCATTTCGTTTCGATCGGATAAAAAAACATTGGCGCCAGTGCGGAACTTAGGTTTAACATTGGACCCTATGAAAAAATTCACATTTTCTTCTTGTCTTTGAAACCAATGAAGCAAATGCAACCAAACTTTACAGGAATGATGTTCTAAA